>JACCEG010000219.1:2840-26738 GCA_014065205.1 Tuber brumale
CAGCCAGCTCACACCTGTATACCTTCCGCGCCAACCGGTATCCATCGACATCACCATCCCTCTTCAACTTCCACATATCCCTCTTCATCATCCGCAGCTCATCATTCCACCACCCCACAGCGCGCACCGCCGCTCTCCCAACAGGAAGCTCATTCACGACACCCAACAGTCCGTCCCACGATAGCCCATCCCCCAGCACATCCAAGGTGTCCGCAAAGGATCCCTGGTCAACCCTCTTCCAACATAGCCTGCCACGATTAATCTCAGCCGGCACACCGATCGGGATTTTCAGGCATTGTCCGACGTGTTCCAGCCCTGCCCCATCAAGGCAACTATATCTGATGGGAATATGGGTCATGGCGAAGGTCAGGTCAATGGTCGAGACCCCATTGAACGTCGGTCCTTCCCAAGTGTATCGGTCAATCGATCGTCGTCCGGCCCATTCGACAACGGCTGAGCCCGATCCATAAGTGCGGTCGTCCCAGGAGTGATGTCGGGCATTAAAGTCACCAGTCAGGACATCGCACATGTCCAGTTCATCGAGAATCGCGAGCATGTCCGGCTTAGACGTCCTCGGAGGAACGTACATACCAGCCAGACCAAACATCGAGCCATCATCCTTCATCAACCCGATGGAGCAAGAGCACTCATCATGCTTCCACACCTCGCACAGCCCCACCTTGGCCCTCCGTGCATACAAACACACCCCACTCCCGATCACAAAAGAAACCAACACCAAATCCTTCTCCTGGTGTGCCTTAACCATCCCATCACTATCTACAGGGGGTTCCAATATAAAAAACAAATCAACAAAGGAAAACAATTCAAAACAAAGGGAACGATTTCCACCACTCCGACCCACATTCTGTACCAAGACCTTGAGCAACATATTTACAAGGAATTGGAACGGGACCTGGCGGCCTTCGAGGGGGAGGTGGCAGGGTCTACACCAAACCCGACACCAAAATCAACGTCCTTCTCGCGCTCCAAGGCCATCGCCGTACTCTCCGCCATGGTCCTATCAACAGCCCGGCCTTGCTCACTCTTAACGAGCTTTTGCATGGACCTGTCCGTGACCCCAACCTTAGTTGTCTCTTCCGAGACCATCTTATTGGCCGCGGGGGAGGAGGAATCAGTGCCCGGGGAGGGGCGGCGGATGTTGGGGCATGCAGGATCCCCAGTGAGATGTCCTGCACGCGAGCACAAACGGCAAGAAAGCACCACATGTGTGCAGAGAGAGCCAGTAGCAGCCTTACATCCGGAGATCGCGCATTTATGATCCCTGGACCAGTGTCCACCGTCGCAATACCGGCAGGCAATCGGGGCTCGGCACATCACCGCAACGTGCCCGTGGCGAAGACACCGTTCGCAGATAGAGGTGGGCTTGAGCTCAACCCAGAGACGGACCGGGCGCCGCCTGCTGTATACCGTCACCCGGCCACCGTCCAAAGCCTTCCTGACAGCATCAGTCATCTCCACAACCATGACCACAGAGCCCTGGGTGTGTTTATGGCTCTTGTGAGCCGCCAGACTGCCGATCCAATGCGGGCGCCCAACAACGTTGAATCCCGGGTTGGTAACCTCCAGGTCCCGGATGAGGTCGTCGAAGGCAGCATCACCTTGCCAGTCCTCGGGCTTCCAAACAGCACCAACACCAAGTGGGGAGAGGGGGAGTTGAGACACCAGCACCTTGACCTTGCGAGTGTCTTGGGCAAAGGAAAAGCCGTTAAGCCCAAGCTCCATAGCAGCACGCTCCAAAATCCCAACGAACTGCCAAACCTGCGCAGCAGAGTGTTGGACCAAGGACAAAAGAAGGTCACCAGTCGTGCAGTGCGCCACACAAGAACCAAAGCGAGCAGAGGATCTAGTGGCCAGAGCCTTATTGAGGCCATTCTTGACCATCTCGGTATTGACACCGGCCGGGAGATGGGCCTTGACCCCACGCTTCTCGAAGCGGATCGTGACATGTTTCTCCCTCTCGGTAACAGTGGGAGCAGGTGGCGGAGAAGGCTTCTTCCGGCGCTCCACCAAAGTGAAGCTCTTCTCACCAGCGACAGGGGCAGCACGCGAGGCCCACGAGGAGGCAGGGGCAGGGATATCCGAAGGACGCACCACCACCGGGGCGACATAGGCCGGTTTAGGCGGGCGGCCAGATCGGTCAACGAGCCGGCGTTTAGGGGCCTTAGCCGGGCCGGTGGGAGTTGCAAGGGCCGGAATAGTTGGCCGGCCTGTAGCAACGGGAATGGCGGGTCTGGTAGCAGTGGGAGGCGAGTTCGAAGCGATCGCCTTGCCCCCCCGAATCCTCAAATCCTTCCTGCGAAGGCCGTCAACCACGTCTTCAAGGCTATCGATCTTCCGGTCCTGGCGCCTCGCATGTTCCTTCAGGCTGCGGATCTCCTGGCACAGGTCCAAAACAACGTTGGCCAACCTCTGCATATCTTCACCAACAGGGGCCAAGGATTCATATTCACCCTCATCGAATATCCTGAGGGGCTCACGCCCAGATTCAATCGCCGGAAGCTCTTCAGACAGCGACCCCCCCGTAGCTGTTGCCGGGGTGGCGTGGCGGCTATCCCCCAGCCCATCAACCTCCGAGGTGCGCCCCCCGCCCAACGCCATGGGCAGATCCGCGACGCTGTCCTCATCATCACTAACCTCACCAACAGCCGCCACCGCCTGGCCGCACTGTATCTCTTCCAAGCCCCCCAACATGTCCACCTCAACCGGGGTCAAAGTGGGTACCCTCTCCTTGGGCATAGCAGCCTCCGGAGCAACACACACAGTTTCGGCCAAGGTAGACGGGAGAGGAGGCATAGAACCATAGTCCGTAGACCCAACAAAAGCCACCGAGTCCTCCTCTTGCGACTCAGGGGAAGCGTGTCGGCTATCCCCAAGCCCAGTACCTTCCGTAGTCTTCCCACCACCCAAGCCCATAGACACATCCTTGGGGGTGGATTCGATAGGGTCAGCCTTAGCCTTCCCAAAGAGGTATTTCTTGTGTCGACAAGACAGAGTCGGCACGGCAGGACGAGGGGGAGAGTAGGACGCATCCTGGGAGTCGTCAAGTTTAAAGCCCTTGTAGAGAGCACGCTCCGATGACGGCAGATCACCGAAGGGAGGAGAGGAGGAAGGCGAAGTCGTAACAGAGCCGACACGGCGGGATTGGGAAGCAGGGCCACCAGCCTGGTCACCAGTAACAAAGTGCTCGCCGATAAGGGAGCCGGTACCCTGTGTAGCAGTAGACTGCGAGGGAACAAAAGAGGAGGACGTGTCGGGGGTATGGTAATGGACAAAAAGCCCGAAGGTATTGTCACGGATCACCCTGCAGTCGGTGCATCCGGAGCCAAGAAGGATGGAGTTGATAGCGATCTCCAACTCGGAAACAAGAGTAAGACCCGGGCGTTGAACCATGGGCACAAGGGAATCACCAAACTCGGCAGAGGAGTTGGGACAGCCACAACAGTGGGAAACATTAACAGGCATGCCCGAAGGCGGAAAACGGTAGGACGCCACGGTCATAGGGACCAGGCCAGGAGGATGGGCCTCAGCAGACATGGCCGAGGGCAGAGGAGGATAGCAAGGCGTGAAACACCAGGCTACAGTGCAAAAAGCACAAGAAACAACAGAAACTCAAGGTATTACCGGGCACAGCCTCGGATAACTCAACCTAAGCGAGAATACAGATGAATCCTGCACAATTCACTCAGTAACGAGATGAAAAGTGAGGTAAAAGTCTTTACCGAAGTAAAGTGAGGGGTATCGCGAGAACAAATGGAGGAATATAATTGGCTGTTGGGAAAGGTGTAGGAGGTTCGGTAGCGTGGTTTTTTCTTTCGCTGTGGTTGTAACGGCAACGGAGTCCCCATACTGGGTCAAGACAGACTGGGCAAGCGCTGCGGAAAAATTGAAAGGACTGTCGGTTCCACCACCGCACCCCAACCCCACCGACCTCGATCTAGACAACTGGCTAGAGAGACAAATGCTCACACTCACCACACTGATCAAAGCCTGCACCCCAACCAAGAGGGTCTCCATCTACTCGAAGCCCTGGTGGGACATGACAATCACCCAGCTGAGACAAGCACACCATAGTGCCTCGAGGGAGCATAGAAAAGACCCCACAGAACAATCCTTAGAAGATCTAAGATCACGCAGCAACCGGTACTTCAAAGCAATCAAGAAGTCCAAAGGCAAATACTGCAAAGAGTTCCACGCCAGCGTGACACCACAGTCAGTCTGGAAAGCCAAGAAGGCGGCCATGGGAAGAGATGATGACAGATTCCCTGACCTGCCAGATGCAAACTGGCCTAAAGAAATCAACGAAGCTCTGCTAGAACACTTCTTCCCACCAAAGCCGCCAATGCAATCGGTGGCCTGCCCACGGTTCGATCCCAAACACCCACCCCTAGCCCCCGAAGACATCACATCTGCCCCTCGCAGATCCTCGAATACCTCAGCCCCGGGCCCTGACTAAATCCCGTATGGGGTCTGGAAGAAAGTCCATACCAGCAACCCAAACATACTCACATCACCTCTTGCCCCCCTCTTGGCATATGGGCACCACCCGAAGTGCCTCAAGATGTCTAACGGGGTGGTCCTACCCAAAGCTGGAAAACCACATTACTCCATCCCGGCCTCGTTCCGAATTATTGTTCTACTTGAAACCTTCTTGAAGATACTGGAAAGGATAGTAGCAACCCGCCTCTCCCTCATCGCCGACGAAGTGGGGCTCCTGAATCCCAATCATTGTGGTTCACTCGCCGGCCATTCAACCTTTGATGCCACAGCCGCCCTCACCCCAGAAGTAAGGGCGAGGCAAAACCCCGCCTTCAAAGCCTCCTCCCTGTTTCTAGGCATAAATGGAGGGTTCGACAATGTTTCCTCATGCCTTCTTACAGCTAAACTCAGAGCGAAAGGGACTCCAAATACCTGGTAGCCTGGGTTGGTTCCTTTCTTACAGATCGTTCATGTCGCTTGTTGTTTCAGGGGGCCCCTGGGGTTTTTTCTCCTGTTCAGGTGCGGACTGCTCTAGGGTCACCTGTTTCTCCATTGTTATTTGTGATTTAGGTTTCTGAATTACATGTTTCCATACCCCAAAGGGTGATTTTTTCCTATGTTTATGATTTTTCAATTATGGTTTCTACTGCTTCTTATAGGGAGAATGTTAGGTACCTTCAATGTTGTTTTTCTTTGCTTCAAAGCAGGGCAGCACGGATTGGAGTTTCCTTGTCAATCCCCAAGACTGAACTGATACACTGGAGGACGCCTAAGGACAGATCCCCAATTACCAACCAACCAATAGCTCTAAATGGTTTTATTTTTCCACCCTCCTCTTCTTTACGATGGCTGGGGTACTGGTTGACCCCCCACCCTGGAAACAACCACCCACTTCACCAAACGACTCACAATGGCCTCTGGGGCCTTTTCTGCTATCAGAAGGCTTGCGCCACCCGGGATCGGAATGCCCCCCCACATGTGCTGAAGGCTCCCTATGGGCCTCATCCTTCCTATCCTCGCGTACGGAGCTGACCTCCTGATACCAACACTCGCCACGACGGATAAGATGTCGGTCCTGTTGAACAAAGTTATGAGATGGGTCACGAACTGCTTCAGCTCAACCCCAATGACCATTCTAGCCATTGAGGCCTGCCCCCCCCCCCTGGACCTGTTGATCACTCACCGGAGAAGGTTGTCGGC
This sequence comes from Tuber brumale, assembly GCA_014065205.1. Lineage (NCBI taxonomy): Eukaryota > Fungi > Ascomycota > Pezizomycetes > Pezizales > Tuberaceae > Tuber > Tuber brumale. The sequence goes on from JACCEG010000219.1 coordinate 8,538, forward strand.
ACTTCGCTTAGCCTGCGCCTCCCCTGCCTACACCCCAGGGTCCGCTAGGCTTCTCCCAGACTTCACCTCATACACCTCCCACCCCGACAGATCCATGCACAGGAAGCTGCTCAAGGTGAGAACTCAGAACTACATTCCGCTGGGCTGGCGCCAATACAAAGGTGAACAACCCATGAGGAGACACTTACCCATTGACTCGATGGCGCACCTCCTGCTGCAGGCCATGAGACAAACTATAATGTTCCGGCCTGCCTACCCGGCCCTGGAGCCGGCGCTGGCTCCACTGCCTCCCATCCTATCGAATTACAAAGCCCTTAAGGCCTCGCTACGGAACAGACTCCTGGAAGACTGGATACACCTGGCCCCACCCCCTCTCTACTACCCATATAAGGCCACACTAAAGCCACACGCCTTCATGGGCCTCGACCACTTTACCGCGGGACGCATACACCAAGGCAGGGCAGGGAAAAGCTACCTGGCCGCGCACCACTCCTGGGACGACCCTCAGTGCTCCACCCTGTGCACCTTCTGTGAGGAGAACGAGGAGACGTTCACCCACGCGATACTTCACTGCTCAGCTAAGGCTGATAAAAGGACACTCTACCTCCATGGGGTTTCCGACATCGGCCAAGGCTCACCAATCTGGTCCTCACTCCCTGCCATCATTTGCCGTGCCAACTACATCCACACCACTGGTACTGGATTCCCACCACCCATGCCACCGATTAGGCCGCTCTCACCCTCTCGCGAGGACCTACCTCCCCCCGCTGCCCTGATTTGAGTTTCATACTGCTGATGATGAATTTTTGCATGTTTTTGCGTTGAAAGTTTGTTGATTTTTCTTTACTATTTTGAGTGGTCACCGTTTGAGGTGCTTGCGACGGATTTGTTATTTTCGGAGATTTCAGCTGCTGGTTTCTTTTGTTTGTTTGTTGGGAATTAAGGTTTTCTTTTTGCCATAGCTTACGCTGCATGCACGTTCTTGTACCTAACAAGTAATATATGATATAAAAAAAGAATAAAAGAAAAAAAAGAAGAAAAATAACCCCTCATCTGCCACGCTCCGCGCCCTCTATTCACCTCTCGCTAGAAAAATTACCGCTTTCGGTCATCCCTAAACTCCAGGTTTTTGGGTGGCAACCAGCTCCACACACCAGTTTTTGCCTTTCGCTTAGGCTTCAATCTATAAGTGACCTTACCCCTCACCAGACTGACAGCTTCTGCTATGACTCACAACACTGGCAGGGCCTCGCGCCCAGAGTCCCCCACCTCAGACGGTGCCCACCCTTACGCTGGGAGGGCAGCTCAAGTCCCTACTGTACCGCAGTTGGCACCTGCTGCCCATATCCAATCCTCCCCCCCCCAGAACGCCTCAAGGTCATCCTCTGTAGGCCCCCTTGACCCCAACCTACCGCTCTTCTGGGAGATGTACAACCACACCACCTCCAACCTCGCCACCAACAGAGACGTCTTCCCCCGGCTCTGGGACTCTGATCTCACGGGCCTCTCGGCAGGAGAAGCGTCCATCCTCCCCCTCTTCATGGCTGCACTCGAAGGAATAGCAGCCCCCCACTCTAGGATAGGCTTCCTTGAAAGCAAGCTTGACACCCCTGCCCCCCCAGCACAACATACCCACACGAGCACAGGCCGCTCCCTTGCCTCTATCCAAGCCACTGTAGCCGACCACTCATCGCGAGTGGGGGCCTCCCTCTCTGGAAACCCAACCTCGGCCCCACAACAATCCCAGGTAGGGTGACAAACCAAACAAACGGGAAAGAATCGCACAGCCCTGCTGGTCCCAGCAACCACCCCTGTGGATGATTTTGACTCTGACATCCCTCGCTACGACACCGCCACTCAGAAGTGATATGGTGACCCAAAAGCCTACGCTGTTAAATACCCCCGCTCATGGGAAGCCCAGGCCTTCCGTGAAGGGAATTACGGTGCCTACTCCTTCGCAGCTGGCCACCTGGAACCATCACTCAACAAGGCTTTTGGTAAGGCTAAACCCAAACCATCCACCTATGCCCAGGCTCCTGCCCCGCTGGAGCAGGCTGGGGCAAGGAAGTTAAAAAGGACGAAGGAAGGAGGTCAGACCTCAGCCTCTACCGCCGAAGTCGCAGCTTCAAGGGACACGGGCCCCTCAGTTAGAGGGCCGCCCCCCCTCCCAGCGGCCGACAGAAGATTCTTCTCGCCCCGTGAGACCCCCATACCCCATGCCGATGCCCTGAGGATAGCTGCAACCGCGCCGGATATAGCTGCCCAAGTCGTCAGGGAGGCAAACTGCCCACACCCACTTTGCTTTGGCGCCTCAGTGAACGCCAGAGGGGCTCTCACACTCACGGCCCGTTCTTTACAAACCCCTGCCACCTCCTACTCCCCCTACTACGAAGCCCTTGCAGCGAGGTTTAACAAGGCATTCCCGGTTGGGGACAACCCTTTCAGGCCTGTTAGGCCGGCACCAAACGAAGTACAACTGGCCATACACGGGCTGCCTGCTGCTTTTCTCCCACAAGACCAAGAAGAACTACGCTCCGAATTGGGGAACTCCATTCTGAACGCGACAGGGGTAACAATCTTCTCCGCAAGATTCCTCCAACCGAACCCTGAAATAACGGCTGCCAAGAACTCAACCTCCATTGCAGTGTCTGTTCCCCCCACTGACGTTGTGAAGATAGGAAGGACTATCTACCTCTACTCCAAGCCCCGCAAAGTGGATTTATGCCACTCCAAGAGCCGATACATGCAATGCCGAAAATGCGGGAAGTTTGGACATCCCTCACCTATGTGCAAGGAAAGTACCTCGGTCTGCGCGCTATGCTCAGGCTCCCATCCCAGGTCAGCCCATCGATGCACAAATCCAACATGCCCAAAGGACGGTCACCTCAAAGCGCTGGCTGCATGCTGCCTTACCTCTCCCCTCAAATGCCCCAACTTCTCTGTGGACCACTCAGCAACCAACAACGACTGCCCCTCCCGACCCAAGCCGCCAGCCAAGGACGGCCTGCCCCCTCAACCGGAGGCCGAAGACATGGAGACAGATGGCGACGACTCAAGACCCGCCACCCCTAAAAGGGAAGGCAAAAAACTGGCACTAGTGTAGAAGAAACCCCTCGGAAATCGTCAGCTCGCGCCTTCCCAACGGACCTCTTCAAGGCCCCAATACCCCAACGAGTTGGCCCCCCCCGTGGGCTGACGCGTTCTCTTCAGAAGACCCCATCACAGGTACCTAAAGGTGGAGGACTCTGCCTGCACCTCGCCCATCAGGCCACCTCCCCCATCCTCTCTTAAGCAACTTTTCTTTGTTCAATATAACTGTCTGGGAAGCTGGGATCTGTTTCTTTCATTATTTAATAGCTTTCGGTCATTGAAAGCTCCTCCACAGATAGTCCTATTACAGGACCCCCCCATTTACAAAAATAGGCTTCCTATGTTTGCTTCCTTTAAATCATTTGCCCCGCCATTTAAACAAGGAACCCCTCCCAAAGTGGCCACCTATAATTATTTGGATTTTTTAAATGTGTTTTCAGTACTTACTGGTTTTTTTGATAGTCCTGATTTTATGGCCATCAATGTGTTTTCCCCCTTGGGGCTCTTTGACTCTAATCACTCACGATTCAGGGCCTACAACCTTTACTCCACAGTTGCCACCTCCTCCGGGAACAGAACGGTCGACCCACTTACTTGCTTCCCCCAAAACTCCTTCCCCACACTAGTGGCCGGGGACTTAAACATCCACCATCCACAAGCACACCCCCTGAGAACGATCTCCTCAAACGAGTTCTCCACCTCCAGTCCCTACTTCGAGAGAGCAACAGACTCCGGTTTCCACCTCTCCAATACCCCCAGAGCATACACTAGGTTCCCCCTCGACATTAACACCAGGCTGGGTGTCATAGACCTGGCCTTCACCAACGCTCTCCTCACACGCTTTTTGCACTCCTGGTGGACTCACCTCCCGGCAACAGGCTCAGACCACCTCCCTATCGCCATAGTGTTCACTGCACCCCTCGTGAGAATGGCTCCTCCATCACCATACTGGGACAAGACGGACTGGGAAGTCATCATTGAAAAGTTGAAAAGCCTCAAGTTTCCTCCCGCGGGTCCCCACCCCACCGACCACGATCTAGACAGTTGGCTAGAGAGACATATGCACACCCTCGCCACTCTTCTCAAATCATGCACCCCTACCAAGAAAATCTCGATCCACTCGAAACCTTGGTGGAGTATGGAGATAACACACTTAAGACAAGCCCACCATAGCGCCTCACGGCTACCCCGGAAGGACCCCACCCCAATGTCCCTCGACGAATTAAGAATCAACCGAAATCGATACTTTAAGGCAATTAAGAAAGCCAAAGCCAACTACTGGAAAGACTGCCTAGCTGGAGTTACGCCGCCGACGGTCTGGAAAGCAAAAAAAGCAGCCATGGCAAGAGAGGAAGACCGTTTCCCCGACCTCCCCAATGCAAGTTCACCACTTCACATCACTGAGGCTCTGCTATTGCACTTTTTCCCACCTAAACCCCCCCTACAATCAGTTGCATATCCCCGCTTTGACCCCGAGCACCCACCACTGGCGCCTGACGAGGTCTCCTCTGGCCTAGCGAGGTCTTCCAACACTTCAGTCCCTCGTCCAGACCAAGTCCCCTACGGGGTCTGGAAGAAAGTTCACGCAATATACCGCTCACTCCTCATGTCTCTCCTCTCCCCTCTCCTCGCATATGGACACCACCCGAAGTTTTTTTTACTGATTTGAGTGGTCACCGTTGGAGGTGCTTATGACGGATTCGTCATGTTGGAGATTTGTGCCGATGGTTGCTTTTATTTGTTTGTTTGGAATTAAGGTTTTCTTTTTGCAATAGCTTACGCTGCATGCACGTTCTTGTACCTAACAAGTAATATATGATATAAAAAAAAAGAAAAAAAAAAAAGAAAAATTTTAACACACTGATTGGCACGCTCCGTGCCTTCTATTCACCTCTCGCTTGAAAAATTACCGCTTTCGGTCATCCCTAAACTCCAAGTTTTTGGGTGGCAACCAGCTCGACACAGCAATTTTGGCCTCTCGCTTAGGCTTCACTCTATAAGCGACCCCACCCCGCACTTAATTCATACCCTCTGATATGACTCACAACACTGGAAGGGCCTCACGCCCAGAATCCCGCACCTCTGACCGTTCCCACCCCTATGCAGGAAGATCTGCTCAGGTCCCAACTGCTCCTACCTTGGCACCAGCTGCCCAAATCCACTCCTCCCCCCCCCAGAATCCGACAGGGTCCTCCACCATGGGCCCTCTTGACCCTAACCTTCCTCTCCTCCGAGAGATGTACAACCACACCACCTCCAACCTCGCAACTAACAGGGACGTATTCCCCAGGCTATGGGACGCTGATCTCAGAAGCCTGACAGCGGGAGAAGCCTCGATCCTTCCCCTAATCACGGCTGCACTCGAAGGAATAGCAGCCCTCAACGCCAGAATCGGCTCCCTAGAGGACAAAATTACATCCCCCTCACAACAAACCCAACCCACCACGGGCCCCTCCCTAGCCTCTATCCAAGCCACAGTGGCTGATCTCTCATCCAGAGTGGCAGCCTCCCTCACGGCAAAGCCTCCGGCTATGGCTCATCAACCCCAACCAGGAAAACAAACGCAACAAGTGGGCAAGAGCCCAGCTGCCCCTCCGATCCCAACATCGGACCCCAAGTCCAACTTTGACTCGGACATCCCCCGCTATGACACAGTCACAGAGAAGTGGTATGGTGATCCCATTGCCTACGCAGTCAAGAACCCACGATCCTGGGAAGCCCAGGCTTTTGGCGAGGGGAAGTACAGCGCCTATACATTCACTCCCGGCTACCTGGAGCCATCACTCAATAAGGCTCTCAGCAAAGCCAAGTCTAGACCGTCAACCTATGCTCAGGCTGCAGCCCAGCAAGTGCAATCTGATGGGAGGAAGTCCCAGAAACCAAAGAATGGAGTCAAAGCCTCTGCCTCTGCTGCTCAAGTCGCAGCGTCGATGGGTGCGGGCACCTCAGTCAGAGGGCCGCCCCCCCTCCCAGCGGCAGACAGGAGGTTTTTCTCACCCCAGGAGACACCCCTTCCCCACCAAGATGCACTCAGGATAGTAGCAACAGCCCCGAACATAGCAGCCCAAGTACTTAAGGAAGCGAACTGCCCCCACCCCCTATGCTTTAGCGCCTCGGTAAACGCCCGAGGTGCCCTAACTCTCACAACCCGCTCTCTCCAGACTCCTGCTACCGCCTACTCTCCCTACTATGACGCCCTTGCCGCAAGGTTCAACAAGGCGTTCCCAGTGGGGGAGAACCCATTCAGGCCATTTAGGCCGGCACCCAATGAAGTCCAGCTAGCCATCCATGGACTACCCATTCCCTTCCTCCCGCTAGACCAAGAGGAGCTTCTCTCCGAGCTGGGAAACTCTATCTTGAATGCGTCAGGAGTGACGATCTTCTCCACAAGATACCTCCTGCCGAACCCTGAAATAAGGGCCACCAAGAACTCTACTTCTATTGTCGTATCGGTTCCCCCTGCTGACGTTGTGAAGATAGGAAAGACCATCTACCTCTATTCCAAGCCCTGCAAAGTGGACATCTGCCACGCCAAAAACCGCTACATGCAGTGGCGAAAGTGCGGGAAATTCGGACACCCCTCGCCTTTGTGTAAGGAAAGCAGCTCACTCTGCCCACTATGCTCTGGCTCCCACCCCTGCTCGTCCCATCGGTGCACCAACCCCACATGCCCCAAAGGAGGACACCTGAAGGCTGTAGCCGGATGCTGTCTAACCTCACCCTTGAAATGCCCCAACTGCTCAGGGGACCACTCCGCAACCAACAACGACTGCCCCTCCAGACCCAAACCAGCGGCCAGGGACAACCTGCCACCATTTCATTTTCTTCTTTTTTTTTTTTCTTTTTTTTTATATCATATATTACTTGTTAGGTACAAGAACGTGCATGCAGCGTAAGCTATGGCAAAAAGAAAACCTGAATTGCAAACAAACAAACAAAAGAAACCATCGGCACAAATCTCCAAAATGACAAATTCGTCACAAGCACCTCCTAGGGTGACCACGCAAAGCAGTAAAGAAATAAATAAAATCTCCCATCACACACAGTACAGAAAATCTCATAAAACACGTATCAAAATCAAAGCAGAACAGTGGAGGCCGAACAGCCTTCGGCAGGGGGCGTAGGAGGCGTAAGTGGCCTGATTGGGGGAAAAGGTGGCGGGAATCCGGTACCAGTGGTTCGGATGTAGTTGGCGAGGCCGATGATGGCAAGAAGTGAGGACCAAACTGGCGAGCCTTGGCCATTGTCGGAGACTCCATGGAGATAGTGTAACCTCTTGTCGGTTTTGGCCGAGCATTGCAGGATTGCATGGGGGAACGTTTCGTCGTCCTCCTCACAGAAAGTGCAGAGGGGGGAGGATGCTTGGTCGTCCCAGGAGTGATGTGCTGCGAGGTAGCTCTTCTCAGAGCGCCCTTGGTGTATTCGACCAGCTGTGAAGCGAGCGAGGCCCGTGAAGGCGTGCGGGCTTAGCGAGGGTCTGCATTGGTAGTATCGCGGGGGTGGGGCCAGGAGAATCCAGTGATTCAGGGGCTTCCCCTTCAGGGAGGCTTTGAGCGATTTGTAGCCCGAGTTTGTAGGGGGCATTGGGGTTAGCCCCGGTTCGAAGGCCGGGTAGGCCGGGGGGAGGGCCTCGTCCCCTCTCACCATAGGTAGGAGAAGGTGTGCTAGTGAGTCAATCGGAAGGTGTCTTCTCATGGGTTGTTCGGCTTTGTATTGGCTCCAACCCAGGGGGATGTAGCTTTGTTTCCTGCCCACGAGGAGTTCCCGATGCTGGGTCCGGCCTGGGTGGGAGATGTATGAAGGGAAGTCAGGGGGGAGCCTAGCCGAGGCCGGGTTGTAGGCAGGGGAGGAGTAGGCCAGTCGCAGAGCCGCCATCCTTCTTTTGTGGGAGATCAGCAGGCTAAGGGGCGGGAGGCATGCCTCGATAGCCAAGATGGTAGTGGGGGTCGAGGTGAAGCAGTTCGGAACCCACCGCATCACCCTGTTCCGTAAGGCGGCCATCTTGTCCATTGTGGCCGGTGTTGGTGCGAGGAGGTCAGCCCCGTAGGTCAGGATAGGCAGGATGAGGCCCATAGCCAACCTGCGGCACATGTGAGGAGGGATTCCAATCCCTGGAGGGGCGAGCCTTCTAACGGCGGCAAAGGCCCCTGAGGCTAGCGTGAGTCTTTTGGTGAAGTGAGTTGTTGTTTCCAGGGTTGGGGTGAACCAGTACCCTAGCCACCTGAGGCAGGAGGAGGGCGTGAAGATGGAGCCGTTGAGAGCTATGGGTTGATTAGAGACCGGGGACCTGTCCTTGGGCATCCTCCAGTGGATGAGTTCAGTCTTGGGGATTTAAAAGGAAACTCCAATCGTCGCTGCTCTATTCTGAAGCAAAGAAAAAACATCTTGAAGATACCTAATATTCCCCCTATAGGAAGCAGTAGAAACAGTAATTGAAAAATCATCAACATAGGAAAAAATTACCCCTCGGGGTATAGCAACATGCAATTCAGAAACCTAAATCACAAATAACAAAGGAGAGACAGGAGAGCCTTGGGGCGTGCCAACTTGCACCGGGGCAAAAACCCCCGGTGCACCTTGGAACAGCAAGCGGCATGAACGGTCGGTGAGGAATGAACGGACCCAGGCAACCAGGTACTTGGGGGTGCCCTTTGCCCTGATTATTATTATTATAATTATTATAAATCATTAAGCTTATAGAGCCAAAGGCTATGAAGCTGAGAAAGTACATGATTGTAGTGCCTCACACTACTGGTCCCTGATTCCATCTCCTAAATCTCTGTGTCATCTTTTCACTGGGCCTCTTGCCATATCCACCCTATTCCTCCTCTCTCCTCTCTGCCATCCTCCATTCCTCCCATCTCTCCTTCTCCATCTCTTCCCATCCTTGCACTCCCACATCCCCCTCCTCTTCCCATTCATCTTCCTCCTCCCCTCTCCTACTATTGCCAGAGCACTCATCTCCAGCCACTGCCCCCAAGTAGTCCTTTCTAGTCCCTGCCCAACTTATTCCCACAAACTTCCCAACAGCTAGCAAGCCAGCCTTAGATCCAAGCACATCTGGTAGGTGGAAATGTTGAGCAACTTGTCTGAGAATGTGTCTGTGTTGTTGATATTTGCTGCAGTATAGGAGGATGTGCTCTGGTGTATGTGGTGCTGGTTGTCTCTTGTCACAGGNCCCAGTTACCCTACCATGAGTCTGTGCACATTTCTTGGCTCGGATTTCCATATGCCTAACATATGTATCAAATCTCCTTTTTCTTTTTTTTTATATCATATATTACTTGTTAGGTGCAAGAACGTGCATGCAGCGAAAGCTCTGGCAAAAAGAAAACCTTAATTCTAAACAAACAAACAAAGGAAACCAACGGCACAAATCGCCAAAATGACAAATTCGTCATAAGCACCTCCTACGGTGACCACTCAAAGCAGTAAAGAAATAAATAGAATCTCCCATCACACAAAGTAAAGAAAATCTCATAAAACACGTATAAAAGTCAAAGCAGAACAGTGGAGGCCGTACATCCTGCTCCAGGGGGCGCAGGTGGCGTAAGTGGCATGATTGGGGGCATGGGTGGCGGGAATCCGGTACCAGTGGTTCGGATGTAGTTGGCGAGGCCGTTGATGGCAGGAAGTGAGGACCAAACTGGTGAGCCGCGGCCGATGTCGGAGACTCCATGCAGATAGAGTAACCTCTTGTCGGTTTTAGCCGTGCATTGCAGGATTGCGTGGGGGAACGTTTCGTTGTCCACCTCAGAGAAAGTGCAGAGTGGGGAGGACGCTTGGTCATCCCAGGAGTGATGTGCTGCGAGGTGGCTCTTCCCAGAGCGCCCTTAGTGTATTCGACCAGCTGTGAAGCGATCGAGGCCCATGAAGGCGTGTGGCCTTAGCGAGGGTCTGAATTGGTAGTATCGCAGGGGTGGGGCCAGGAGAATCCAGTCATTCAGGAGCTTCCCCTTCAGGGAGGCTTTGAGCGATTTGTAGCCCGAGTTTGTAGGGGGCATTGGGGTTAGCCCCGGTTTGAAGGCCGGGTAGGCCGGGGGGAGGGGCTCGTCCCCTCTCACCAGAGGTAGGAGAAGGTGTGCTAGTGAGTCAAGCGGAAGCTGTCTTCTCATGGGTTGTTCGGCTTTGTATTGGCTCCAACCCAGGGGGATGTAGTTTTGTTTCCTACCAACGAGGAGTTCCCGATGCTAGGTCCTGCCTGGGTGCGAGATGTATGAAGGGAAGTCAGGAGGGAGCCTAGCCGAGGCCGTGTTGTAGGCAGGGGAGGAGCAGGCCAGTCGCCGAGCGGCCATCCTTCTTTTATGGGGGATCAGCAGGCTAAGGGGCGGGAGGCACGCCTCGATAGCCAAGATGGTAGTGGGGGTCGAGGTGAAGCAGTTCGTCACCCACCGCATCACCCTGTTCCATAAGACGGCCATCTTGTCCATTGTGACCAGTGTTGGTGCGAGGAGGTCAGCCCCGCAGGTCAGGATAGGCAGGATGAGGCCCATAGCCAACCTGCGGCACATGTGAGGAGGGATTCCAATCCCTGGAGGGGCGAGCCTTCTAACGGCGGCAAAGGCCCCTGAGGCTAGCGTGAGTCTTTTGGTGAAGTGAGTTGTTGTTTCCAGGGTTGGGGTGAACCAGTACCCTAGCCACCTGAGGCAGGAGGAGGGCGTGAAGATGGAGCCGTTGAGAGCTATGGGTTGATTAGAGACCGGGGACCTGTCCTTGGGCATCCTCCAGTGGATGAGTTCAGTCTTGGGGATTTAAAAGGAAACTCCAATCGTCGCTGCTCTATTCTGAAGCAAAGAAAAAACATCTTGAAGATACCTAATATTCCCCCTATAGGAAGCAGTAGAAACAGTAATTGAAAAATCATCAACATAGGAAAAAATTACCCCTCGGGGTATAGCAACATGCAATTCAGAAACCTAAATCACAAATAACAAAGGAGAGACAGGAGAGCCTTGGGGCGTGCCAACTTGCACCGGGGCAAAAACCCCCGGTGCACCTTGGAACAGCAAGCGGCATGAACGGTCGGTGAGGAATGAGCGGACCCCGGCAACCAGGTACTTGGGGGTGCCCTTGGACCTGAGTTTGACTGTGAGAAGATTGGAGGAAACATTATCAAATCCGCCTTTCATGTCGAAAAAGAGAGAGGATGCTCTGGAGGAGGGGTCTTGGCAAGCCCTAACTTCCTGGACTAGGGCCGCCGCGGCGTCGAAGGTTGAGAGGCCAGCTAATGAGCCGCATTGGTTTGGGTTGAGGAGCCCTACCTCGCGGGCCAACAGGGAGAGGCGGGTAGCGACCACCCTTTCCCATATCTTTGAGAAGGTCTCAAGTAGGACGATGATTCTGAACGAGGCTGGGGTGGAATAGTCCGGTTTACCTGGTTTTGGTAGGACGATCCCATTGGCCATCTTTAGGCTCGTTGGGTGGTGTCTGTAGGCGAGGAGAGGGGCGAGGAGAGACGTGAGGAGTGAGGGGTTTATTGCATGAACTTTCTTCCAGACCCCGTAAGGGACTTGGTCTGGGCCGGGGGCTGAAGTGTTGGAGGATCTCGCCAGTGCAGAGGAGACCTCCTCAGGCGCCAATGGCGGGTGCTCGGGGTCAAAGCGGGGATATGCAACTGATTGTGCGGGGGGTTTCGGCGGGAAAAAGTGCGCTAGCAGAGCCTCGTTGATCTGAAGCGGTGAACTTGCATCCGGGAGGTTGGGGAAACGGTCTTCCTCTCTTCCCATGGCTGCTTTCTTTGCTTTCCAGACTGTCTGCGGTGTAACTCCGGCCAGGCAGTCTTTCCAATAGTTGGATTTGGCTTTCTTGATCGCCCGAAAGTATCGATTCCGGTTGACTTTTAGTTCTTTCAGTGACGTCGTGGTGGGGTCTTTCTGCTGTACCCGGGAGGCGCGGTGGTGGGCTGGTCTTAGGTGTGTTATCTCCGTGCTCCACCAAGGTTTCGAGTGGATCGATATTCTCTTGGTCAGGGTGCATGATTTGAGAAGAGTGGTGGGGGTGTGCATGTGCCTCTCTAGCCAGCAGTCTAGATCGTGGTCGGTGGGGTGGGGATGTGGGGGAGGAAACTCGAGGTCTTTCAACTTTGCGGTGATGATTTCCCAGTCTGTCTTGTCCCAGTATGGTGATGGAGGAGCCATTCTCATGAAGGGTGCGGAGAACACTAAGGCGATAGGGAGGTGGTCTGAGCCTGTTGCAGGCAGGTGAGTTGACCAGGAGTGTAAAAAGCGTGTAAGGGGGGCGTTGGTGAAGGCCAGATCTATGACACCTGGTCTGGTGTTGATGTCGAAAGGGAACCTGGTGTATGCTCCAGGGGTATTGGAGAGGTGAAAACACGAGTCCGTTGCTTTCGCGAAGTAAGGATTGGAGGTGCAGAACTCGTTTGAGGAAATTGTTCTTAGGGGGTCTGCTTGTGGGTGGTGGATGTTGAAGTCCCCGGCCACTAGTGTGGGGAAAGAGCTCAGTGGGAAGCAAGTCAGTGGGTCGACTGTTCTGTTCCCAGAGGAGGTGGCAACTGTCGAGTAAAGGTTGTAGGCCCTGAATCGTGAGTGATTGGAGTCCCAGAGCCCCAGGGGGGAAAACACATCAATTGCCAAAAAATCAGGCCTATCAAAAAAACAAGGAAGTACTGAAAACACATTTAAAAATTCCAAATAAACATAGGTGGCCACCTTGGGACGGGTTCCTTGCTTAAACGGCGGAGCAAATGATTTAAAGGAAGCAAACGTAGGGAGCCTATTTTTGTAAACGGGGGGGTCCTGTAACAGGACTATCTGAGGAGGAGCTTTCAATGAACGAAATCTATTGAATAATGAAAGAAACACATCCCAGCTTCCCAAACAGTTATGTTGAACAAAGAAAAGTTGCTTAAGAGAGGATGGGGGAGGTGGCCCTATGGGCGAGGTGCAGGTAGAGTCCTCCACCTTTATGCACCAGCAATGGGGTCTTCGGAAGAAAACGCATCAGCCCACGGGGGGGGGGGGNGGGGGGGGGGGCCAACTCGTTTGGGTATTGGGGCCTTGAAAAGGTCCATTGGGAAGGCGCGTGATGTCGCTTGCCGCGGGGTTTCTTCTACGCTAGTGTCAGTCTGTTTGCCTTTCCCCTTGGGGGTGGCGGGTCTGGAGTCGTCGCCATCGGTATCCATATTCTCGCCCTCCGGTTGAGGGAGCAGGTCGTCCTTGGCTGGGGGCTTGGGTCGGGAGGGGCAGTCGTTCTTGGTTGCTGAGTGGTCCCAACCGCAGTTGGGGCATTTGAGGGGAGAGGTAAGGCAGCATGCAGCCACCGCTTTGAGGTGTCCGTCCTTCGGGCATGTCGGATTTGTGCATCGATGGGCCGACCGGGGGTGGGAGCCTGCTCACAGCGGGCAGACCGAGGTACTTTCCTTGCACATACGTGAGGCGTGTCCGAACTTCCAGCATTTCCGGCATTGCATGTATCGACTCTTGGAGTGGCACACGTCCCCTTTGCGGGGCTTCGAGTAGAGGTAGATGAACCTTCCTATCTTCACAACGTCAGTTGGCGGAACCGACACTACAAGGGAAGTTGAATTCTTGGTAGCCCTTATTTCAGAGTCAGGTTGGAGGTATCTTGCGGAGAAGATTGTCACCCCTGTCGCGTTTAGAATAGAGTTCCCCAGCTCCCTGCGTAGCTCTTCCTGGTCCTGTGGGAGGAAAGCAGTAGGAAGCCCGTGTATGGCCAGCTGTACCTCGTTTGGTGCCGGTCTGAAGGGTCTGAAAGGGTTGATTCCAACTGGGAACGCCTTATTATACCTCGCTGCCAGGGCTTCGTAGTAGGGGGAATAGGAGGTGGCGGGGGTTTGTAGGGAGCGGGCCATGAGTGTGAGAGCACCTCGGGCGTTAACTGAAGCGCTAAAACAAAGGGGGTGCGGGCAATTTGCCTCACTGAGGACTTGAGCGGCAATGTCAGGCGCTGTTGCCGCTATCCTTAGGGCATCGGCATGGGGCAGGCGGGTCTCCGGGGGCGAAAAGAATCTACTGTCGGCGGCTGAAAGGGGGGGTGGCCCTCTGACTGAGGGGGCCGCGTCCCTTGACGCTGCGACTGGGGCGGCAGAGGTTGAGGTCTGACCTCCTTCCTTCCTCCTTTTTGACTTCCTCGCCCCAGCCTGCTCCTGCGGAGCAGCAGCCTGGGCATAGGTGGATGGTTTGGGTTTCGCCTTACTGAGGGCCTTGTTGAGTGATGGTTCCAGGTGGCCAGGTGTGAAGGAGTAGGTACTGTATTTTCCTTCGCAGAAGGCCTGGGCTTCCCATGAGCGGGGGTATTTAACGGCGTAGGCTTTTGGGTCACCATACCACTTATCAGTGGTGGTGTCGTAGCGAGGGATGTCCGAATCGAAATCATCCACAGGAGTGGTTGCTGGGACTGGTGGGGCTGCAGAATTCTTCCACGATTGTTTGGTTTGTCTCCCTACCTGGGGCTGTTGTGGTGCCAAGGTTGGTTTTGCGGAGAGGGAGGCTGCCCCTCGTGACGAGAGGTCAGCCACAGTGGCTTGGATAGAGGCAAGGGAGGGGCCTGTGTTGGCATGCGTGGGTTGTTGTGGGGGGGGAGGGGTGCCAAGCTTGCTCTCTAGGAAGCCTATTCTAGAGTGCAGGGTTGCTATTACTTCGAGTGCAGCTATAAACAGAGGGAGGATAGATGCTACTCCCGCCGAAAGGCTGCTGCGATCAGCGTCACAGAGCCGGGGGATGACATCTCTGTTGGTAGCGAGGTTGGAAGTGGTGTGGTTGTACATTTCTCGGAGGAGCGGTAGGTTGGGGTCAAGGGGGCCTACCGAGGAGGACCTTGAAGCGTTTTGGGGCGGGGAGGATTAGATTTGGGCGGCAGGCGCCAGTTGGGGTGCAGTGGGGACTTGAGCGGACCTCCCCGCATAGGGGTGGGAGCGGTCTGTGGTGCGGGACTCTGGGCGCGAGGCCCTGCCAGTGTTGTGACTCATAGCAAAAGCCGTGAGTCAGGTGAGGGGTATGGTGGCTTGTAGAGTGAAGCCTAAGCGAGAGGTGAAAATTGGTGTGTCGAACTGGTTGCCACCCTAAAACTTGGAGTTTAGGGATGACCGAAAGCGGTAATTTTTCAAGTGAGAGGTGAATAGAGGGCGCGGAGCGTGACAACCTGCCACCAATTTTTGTTCTTTTTTTTTTTTCTTTTTTTTTTTTTTTATCTCATATATTACTTGTTAGATACAAGAAAGTGCATGCAGCGTAAGCTATGGCAAAAAGAAAACCTTAATTCCAAACATCCCTCCCCCCGCCAGGTAAAAGCGGTCCGTCCCAAGCCCCTCTGGTAAGGAGCCAACCGCACATCTCGCCCCCAGCCAGGCCCATCCCTACCTCGCAAGCGAACTGGGAGAATAAGAGAAGCCTAACTAAAGACAAGCAGGAAACATCAGGAAAAACCCCGCGGGAAATCTCGGCCCGAAGGCACAAAAAAAACCAATTAATATCCCAAATGCACCCCCTATAGGGATGACTAGCCAATAATGAAAGTCGGGGCGGTAACGCCTCGCCCGGTATGGGCTCACAAGGAGGTATGGAGGTAGGTGTCGGCCTTGTCACCTAGAGAAAGGGTTGTTGGGTAGAAGAGGCAGCGCCACCTTCAAGCCCTGACGAGAGGAAGCAGTAAGGTGCCAGATGGGGTAGGATTGTTGCTGGGGAAACTCCAGCAGAATGGGGGTAGCAGTAGGGTGCCAGCCAGGGTAGCAGTGAGGTGCCAGCTTGGGTGGGGGTGCGGGTGCAAAGCCCGCGTAGAGTGAAGACGGCAGTAAGATGCAAGCTGTCTGGTAGCAGTAGGGTGCCAGCCGATCGCAACCGTGGGGAGTGTAGGAGGAAGGCATCCGCCTCCAAACGACAAAAAGGCTGTCGGTATCGTGTTCGTGTCCTTCTAGGCGGCCTCCAGCAGGCCCGAAACATGGCCAGCTGTTTTTCCCACGTCTCTCATGTAGTCCCTTGTTCTCTGAGAGATAGTGTCACTATAGTGGATGGGATACCACCTGCTGAAGCGATGAGTGAGGAAGGAGGGTGGCGAAATCGACCGTGGCCTGTTGAGGAAACCTGACACAACTCCTCCAGTTTCTTTAAGAGGAGGGATACAGGAATCCATCGTAATCGCGTACCGCAAACCGTAGTCCCAGCCGTCAGCCAAGATGAAGTTGGGGTTGTAGCCGACCGTGCTGATGCTAAGCGAAGCTAGAGCAAAAGCGGGGTAAAGAGGTTTCTGGATATCGTGAGATGCCAGAGGAGGGAATAGAGTATCCCAGGGGGTAGACCCACTGGGAAAGGGATGGGGAGACAAGCTCCGAGTCTAGAAGGATGGATGGAGATAGCCTACACCCGCCCCAAGGGGAGGGTGCAGACTGAAAAGTGGTGATAGTTTGGTGTGGTGTTGAGTCTATCCCAAATAGGAAATAAATTTCAATCACCGGAGGTGTAGTGGAGACGGAGGATGGACAAGCTGCCACCATTTTTTTATTTTTATTTTTATTTTTTTTATTTTTTTTTTATATCATATATTACTTGTTAGGTACAAGAACGTGCATGCAGCGTAAGCTATGGCAAAAAGAAAACCTTAATTCCAAACAAACAAACAAAAGAAACCAACGGCACCAATCTCGAAAATGACAAATTCGTCACAAGCACCTCCTACGGTGACTGCTCAAACAAGTACAGAAACAACAAATTCATCCCGCATAACCAGTAAACAAAATTCATGAAACTAGTATATAAATCAAAGCAGAGCAGCAGGGGAGGGAGATCCCTCCCTAGGGGGCGAGATAGGCCTTATCGGAGGCATGAGGGGCGGAAATCCGGTACCTGTGGTTCGGATATAGTTTGCAAGGCCAATTATGGCGGGGAGAGAAGACCAGATGGGCGAGCCTCGGCCGACGTCGGAGACCCCATGGAGGTAGAGTGCCCTCTTGTCGGTTTTCGCCGAGCAGTGTAGGATTGCGTGGGGGAACGTTTCATCATCCTCCTCACAGAAGGTGCAGAGGGGGGAGGACCCTTGGTCATCCCAGGAGTGGTGTGCTGCGAGGTAGCTCTTCCCAGAGCGTCCCTGGTGAATCCGTCCAGCTGTGAAGCGATCGAGCACCATGAAGGCATGAGGTCTCAGCGAAGGCCTGTAATCATAGTATAGTGGGGGTGGTGCCAGGTGAATCCAGTCATTCAGGAGCTTCCCCTTCAGGGAGGCTTTGAGTGACTTGTAGTCCGAGTTCGTGGGGGGCATTGGGGTTAACCCCAGTTCGAGGGCCGGATAGGCTGGGGGGAGGGGCGCACCCCCTCTCACCATAGGCAGGAGAAGGTGTGCTAGTGAATCAATCGGGAGATGTCTTCTCATCAGATGTTCGGCCTTGTACTGGTTCCAGCCTAGGGGAATGTAGTTCTGTTTCCTGCCCACGAGGAGTTCCCGATGTTGGGCCCTTCCTGGATGGGGGGTGTATGAGGGGAAATCGTGGGGGAGTCTAGCTGAGGCCGGGTTGTATGCAGGGGAGGAGCAGGCCAGTCGCAGTGCGGCCATCCTTCTCTTGTGGGGGATCAGCAGGCTAAGGGGCGGGAGGCATGCCTCAATAGCCAGAATGGTAGTAGGGGTCGAGGTGAAGCAGTTTGTCACCCACAGCATCACCCTGTTCCATAAGACGGCCATCTTGTCCATTGTGGCCAGTGTAGGTGCGAGGAGGTCAGCCCCGTAGGTCAGGATAGGCAGGATGAGGCCCATAGCCAACCTGCGGCACATGTGAGGTGGGATTCCGATCCCTGGAGGAGCGAGCCTCCTAATGGCAGCAAAGGCCCCTGAGGCTAGTGTGAGTCTTTTGGTGTAGTGAGTTGTTGTTTCTAGTGTTGGGGTGAACCAATATCCTAACCACCTAAGGCAGGAGGAGGGCGAAAAGATGGAGCCATTGAGAGCTATAGGCTGGTTAGAGACCGGGGACCTGTCTTTGGGCGTCCTCCAGTGGATGAGTTCCGTTTTGGGGATTGAAAAGGAAACTCCAATCGTCGCTGCCCTGCTCTGAAGCAAAGAAAAAACATATTGAAGATACCTAATATTCCCCCTATAAGAAGCAGTAGAAACCGTAATTGAAAAATCATCAACATAGGAAAAAATTACCCC
>JACCEG010000219.1:39469-51942 GCA_014065205.1 Tuber brumale
CAACTTCCAACCCGTACTTCGAACAAGCGCACGACAACGGCTTCGAACTCTGCAACACCCCTGGAGCTTACACCAGGTTCCCTTTTGACCACAACACGAGGCCTGGGGTTATTGACCTGGCCTTCGTCAACTCAACCCTTAGTTGCTTCCTGCAATCTTGGTCGACCCGCCTACCGGCAACAGGGTCTGACCACCTCCCAATCTCTATCGTGTTCATGGCACCTTTAATCAGACCACCCCCCGCAACCCCATACTGGGACAAGACAGACTGGGCGGCTGCCGAGGAAAAATTGAAAAAACTGTCGGTTCCACCACCGCGCCCCAACCCCACCGACCTCGACCTAGACAACTGGCTGGAGAGGCACATGCTAACACTCACGACACTGATCAAAGCCTGCACCCCGACCAAAAGGGTCTCCATCCACTCGAAGCCCTGGTGGGACATGACGATCACCCACCTGAGACAAGCTCACAACCGGGCCTCGAGGGAACATAGGAAGGACGCCACAGAACAATCCTTGGAAGATCTAAGATCCCACCGCAACCGATACTTCAAGGCAATTAAGAAGGCCAAAGCCAAATACTGGAAAGAGTTCCTGGCCAGAGTGACGCCACAGTCAGTCTGGAAAGCCAAGAAGGCGGCCATGGGAAGAGATGAGGATAGATTCCCTGACCTGCCAGATGCAAACTCCCCTAAAGAAATCAACCAAGCTCTATTAGACCACTTTTTCCCACCAAAGCCGCCAACGCAGTCGGTGGCCTACCCGCGGTTCGACCCTGAACATCCACCATTAGCCCCCGAAGAGATCTCATCGGCCCTTAGCAGATCCTCGAACACCGCAGCCCCGGGCCCAGAGCAAATCCCGTACGGGGTCTGGAAGAAAGTCGACGCCACCAACCCGAACATACTCACATCCCTCCTTGCCCCCTTCTTGGCATACGGGCACCACCCAAAGTGCCTCAAGATGGCTAACGGGGTGGTCCTACCCAAACCGGGAAAACCAGATTACTCGACCCCTGCCTCGTTCCGAATTATCGTTCTACTCGAAACCTTCTCGAAAATACTGGAAAGGATAGTAGCAACCCGCCTCTCCCTCATAGCCCGCGAAGTGGGGCTCTTGAACCCCAACTAGTGCGGTTCGCTCGCCGGCCTTTCAACCTTTGATGCCATGGCTGCTCTCACCCAAGAAGTCAGGGCAAGGCAAAACCCCTCCTACAAAGCCTCCTCCCTGTTTTTAGACATAAAGGGAGGGTTCGATAATGTTTCCTCCAACCTCCTTACAGCCAAACTCAGAGCCAAAGGGACTCCCAAGTACCTGGTAGCCGGGGTTCGTTCCTTTCTTACAGATCACTCATGTCGCTTGTTGTTTCAGGGGGCGCCCGGGGTTTTTTCTCCCGTTCAAGTAGGGACTCCCCAAGGATCACCTGTATCTCCTTTGTTATTTGTGATTTATGTTTCAGAATTGCATGTTTCCATACCCCGAGGGGTGATTTTTTCCTATGTTGATGATTTTTCAATTGCGGTTTCTACTGCTTCTTATAGGGGGAATATTAGGTATCTTCAATATTGTTTTTCTTTGCTTCAAAGCAGGGCAGCACTGATTGGGGTTTCCTTCTCAATCCACAAGACTGAACTTATACACTGGAGGACACCTAAGGACAGATCTCCAGTATCCAACCAACCAATAGCTCTAAATGGTTTTATCTTCCCACCCTCGGCCTCGCTAAGGTGGCTGGGGTATTGGTTCACCCCCACCCTGGAGACAACCACCCACTTCACCAAACGTCTCACAATGGCCTCTGGGGCCTTCTCTGCCATCAGGAGGCTTGCGCCTCCCGGGATCGGAATGCCCCCCCACATGTGCCGGAGGCTCGCCATGGGACTCATCCTTCCTATCCTAACGTATGGAGCAGGCCTCCTCATACCAACGCTAGCCACGACGTACAGAATGTCGGTCCTGTGGAACAAAGTTATGCTATGGGTTACGAACTGCTTCAGCTCAACCCCAACAACTATTCTGGCCATTGAGGCCTGCCTCCCCCCTCTTGACTTGTTGATCACTCACCGGAGAAGGATGTCGGCACTTCTCCTGGCCTGCTCCTCTCCTGCTTACAACTCAGCGTCAGCTAGGCTCCCCCCAGACTTCCCCTCCTACACCTCCCACCCAGACAGGTCCACACATAGGGAGCTGCTCAAGGGGAGAACTCAGAACTACATCTCCCTGGGATGGCGCCAGTACAAAGGCGAACAACCCATGAGGAGACACCTACCCCTTGACTCGATGGCACACCTTCTGCTGCAGGCCACGAGACAAACCATAACATTCCCACCTGCCTACCCGGCCCTGGAACTGGGGCTGGCTGTTCTACCCCACATCTTGCCGGACTACAAGGCCCTGAAAGCCTCGCTGCGAAACAGACTCCTGGAAGACTGGATCCGCCTGGCCCCACCCCCTCTCTACTACCCATACAAGGCCACGCTAAAGCCAGACACCTTCATGGGCCTAGACCGCTTTGCCGCGGGACGCATACACCAAGGGAGGGCCGGGAAGAGCTACCTGGCCGCACACCACTCCTGGGACGACCCACAGTCCTCCACCCTGTGTACCTTCTGCGAGGAGAGCGAAGAAACGTTCACCCGCGCAATACTTCAATGCTTAGCTAAAGCTGATAAGAGGATGCTCTACCTCCATGGAGTCTCTGACATCGGCCAAGGCTCGCCAATTTGGTCCTCACTTCCTGCCATCATTGGCCTCGCCAACTACGTCCGCACTACTGGTACCGGATTCCCACCACCCAAGCCGCCGATTAGGCCGCTCTCACCCTCTTGCGAGGATTTAACCCCCACCGCTGCCCTGACTTGAGTTCCTTACTGCTTTTGATAAATTTTTGTATGTTTTACTGAAAGTTTGTTGATTTTTCTGTACTGTTTTGAGTGGTCACCGTTTGAGGTGCTTGCGACGGATTTGTCGTGTTTGGAGATTTGAGAAGATGGTTTCTTTTGTTTGTTTGTTTGGAATTAAGGTTTTCTTTTTGCCATAGCTTACGCTGTATGCACGTTCTTGTACCTAACAAGCAATATATGATTTAAAAAAAAAAAGAAAAAAAAAAAGAAAAAAGTAATCAAAGCAGGGCCATCCTCCGTCTCCGCTACACCTCCGGTGATTGAAATTTATTTCCTATTTGGGATAAACTCAACACCACACCAAACTATCACCACTTTTCGGTCTGCACCCTCCCCTTGGAAGGGGTGTAGGCTATCACTATCCATCCTTTTGGACTTCGAGTCCCTCTCCACTGCCCTCTCCCTTTGAGGTTTACCCTCTGGGGATACCCCATCCTCTTCTTCCAGCATCTCGCGATGCTGGGTACCTCCCTTACCCCGCTTTTGCTAGGCTTCCCTTAGCATCAGTACGGTCGGGTCTCCCTCTTTTCATCTCAACAGACGGCTGGGACTACGGTTTGGGGTACGCGATTACGATGCATTCCCGTATCCCTCCCCTAAAGAAACTGGGGAGTTGTGTCGGGTCTCCTCAACAGGCCACGGTCGATTTCGCCATTCTCCTTCCTCACTCATCGCTTCAGCAGGTGGTATCCCATCCACTAAGTGACACTATCTCTCGTAGAACAAGGGACTACATGGGAGACATGGTAAGACTGCTGGCTTTGTTTGGGGCTTGCTGGAGGCTGCCTAGTAAGAAACGAACACGATTCCGACAGTTGTTTTGGTACCTGGGTCTGCCCCTCCTCTATACTTCCTTGGTGCGATCGGCTGGCACCCTACTGCTACCAGAGGTTGGCACCCTACTGCTAACCCCCCACCTTAGCTGGCACCTTACTACCTACTATACTTCCTGCTGGTCTCGGACCAGTACCACCCCCCCCAGCTGGTACCTTACTACTACTTCTTCCTGCTCAGCACTTTGGCTGCTGGCCACCCCACCGGGTCCGGTTTTCCGGCGGACCTCTGGGGGTTCCTGGGTCCTACCACACACCGTCCTCTTGCTTCGGTTGGGTTGCTCCCTACTTTGGTTTCCCTTACCCCCATTGCCCAGGGTAAATCTATCCTATTAAGTGCTCGGGTCCGGTTCTGTGATGGAAGATCCTTGCCTGCGCGCGGGTGACCTAGGCTGGATGGTTTATGGGTTTTCATTTGTTTGGGGTTTCTTTCTGTTGTCTTGGTTGGTTCACTGTTGGGGTTTGGGATTTCCTCTATGTTGCGCGTCTGTGGAGGTTTTGGCTTCGTGTGTACTGTAGCGGTTGTGGTTAGGGGGAGTTTTTTACACCGACTGGCCTTGTAGTTAGACGGTTTTTCTTCAGCCTTTCTGAGCCGGGGCAGGGGTGGAGGTTTAGGTCTACATAGCTTGCGCTGATGTGACCTTGTTCCTTAATACTAAATAAAGCAAGATGAAAAAAAAAACAAAAGAAAAAAAAAAAAAGTAATCAAAGCAGGGCCATCCCTCCGTCTCCGCTACACCTCCGGTGATTGAAATTTATTTCCTATTTGGGATAGACTCAACACCACACCAAACTATCACCACTTCGCGGTCTGCATCCTCCCCTTGGGGGGGGTGTAGGCTATCTCTATTTATCCTTTTAGACTTCAGGCTTGTCTCCCCATCCCTTTCCCGGTGGGTCTACACCCCAGGGATACTCTACACTTCCCTCAGGCATCTCACGATGTCCAGAAACCTCTTTACCCCGCTTTCGCTCTAGCCGCGCTTAGCATCAGCATGCTCGGCTACAACCCTTTCTTCGTCTAGGCCGACGGCGGGGATTACGGTTTGCGGTACGCGATTACCATGGATTCCTGTATCCCTCCTCCTAAAGAAACTGGTGGAGTTGTGTCAGTTTTTCACAATGAGCCACGGTCAATTTCTCCATCCTCCTTCCTCAATCATCGCTTCAGCTGGTAGTATCCCATCCACTATAGTGACACTATCTCTCTGAGAACACGGGACTACATGAGAGACATGGTAAAACAGCTGGCTTTGTTTGGGGCCTGCTGGAGGCCGCCTAGAAGGACACGAACACGATACCAACAGCCTTTTGTCACTTAGAGACGGATGCCTTCCTCCTATACTCCCCAAGGTTGCGATCGGCGGGCACCCTACTGCTACACCACCCCTTGGCTGGCACCCTACTGCTACCGGACAGCTTGCATCTTACTGCCGCCTTTACTCTTCGCGGGCTTTGCACCCGCACCCCCACCCAGCTGGCACCTTACTGCTACCCTGGCTGGCACCCTACTACTACCCCCATTCTGCTGGAGTTTCTCCGGCACCAACCCACCCCGAGCTGGCACCTTACTGCTACCTCTCGTCAGGGCTTGGAGGTGGCAATGCCCCTCCTGCCCAACAACTCTTCCTCTTGGTGCAAAGGCCGAGACCTACCTCCCTACCTTTTTATGAGCCCATGCCGGGTGAGTCGTTACCGCCCCGACTTTCATTATTGGCTAGTCATCCCTATAGGGGGTGTATTTGCGATATAAATTGGTTTCTTTTGTGCCTTCGGGCCGAGATTTCCCCGCGGGTTTTTCCTGATGTTTCCTGCTTGTTTTTAGTTGGGCTTCTCTTATTCTCTGAGTCCGCTTGCGAGGTAGGGATGGGTCTGGCTGGGGGCGAGATGTGCGGTTGGCTCCATACCAGAGGGGCTTGGGACGGACGGCTTTTACCTGGCGGGGGGAGGGATGTTTGAAATTAAGGGTTTTATTTTTGCCATAGCTTACGCGGCATGCACGTTCTTGTACCCTAATCAAGTAAGATATGATTTATAAAAAAAAAGGAAAAAGAAAAGAAGTAAGCAGAGAAGGGCAGCGCGGCGAGGTGTGCCTTCCCTAGGGCGTGAGAGCGGCCTATTCAGCGGCATGGGTGGTAGGAATCCGGTACCGGTAGTGCGGATATAGTTGGCGAGGCCAATGATGGCAGGAAGTGAGGACCAGATTGGTGAGCCTTCGCCGATGTCGGAAACCCCAAGGAGGTAGAGCATCCTTTTATCAGCTTTGGCTGAGCATTGAAGCATTGCGGGGTTGAATGTCTCATGGTCTTCGTCGCAGAAGGTGCATCGGGTGGAGGACTGGGGGTCGTCCCAGGAGTGGTGAGCGGCCGGGTAGCTTTTCCAGGCCCTACATTCGTGTATGCGTCCAGCTGTAAAGCTGTCGAGGCCCATGAAGGCGTGTGGCCTTAACGTGGCCTTGTATGGGTAGTAGACAGGGGGTGGGGCCAGATGAGTCCAGTCTTCCAGTAGTCTGTTCCGTAGTGAGGCCTTGAGAGCTTTATAGTTCGTTGGAGTGGGGGGTATCAGAGCCAGCCCCGGCTCCAGGGCCGGGTAGGCAGGTGGGAACATTGTGGATTGCTGCATGGCCGGCAGCGGGAGGTGCGCCAGCGAGTCAATTGGTAAGTGTCTCCTCATTGGGAGTTCGGCCTTGTATTGGCGCCAGCCTAGCGGGATGTAATTTTGGGTTCTCGCCTTGAGCAGCTTCCTGTGTTCGGATCAGTCTGGGTGGGAGGTGTAGGAGGGGAAGTCTGGGGGGAGCCTGGCTGACACTGCGTTGTAGGCAGTGGAGGAGCAGGCCCAACGAAGTGCCACCATCCTTCTCCAGTGGATGAGAAGCAGATCCAGGTGGGGGAGGCAGGCCTCAATGGCCAGAATGGTCGTTGGGGTTCAGCTGTAGCAGTTCGTAACCCATCTCATGACTTTGTTCCACAGGACCGACATCTTGTCCGTCGTAGCGAGTGTTGGTATCAGGAGCTCCGCTCCATACGTGAGGATAGGAAGGATGAGGCCCATAGCAAGCCTTCGACACATGTGGGGGGGCATCCCGATCCCAGGAGGTGCAAGCCTTCTGATAGCAGAAAAGGCCCCAGCGGCCATTGTGAGGCGTTTCGTGCAGTGTGGGGTTGTTTCCAGGGTGGGGGTGAACCAGTACCCCAGCCATCTTAAAGAAGAGGAGGGTGTAAAAATAAAGCCATTTAGAGCTATCGGTTGGTTGGAGACTGGAGATCTGTCCTTAGGCGTCCTGTAGTGTATTATTTCTGTCTTGGGGATTGAAAAGGAAACACCAATCCGTGCTGCCTTGCTCTGAAGCAAAGAAAAACAATATTGAAGATACCTAATATTCCCCCTATAAGAAGTAGTAGAAACAGTAATTGAAAAATCATCAACGTAGGAAAGAATCACCCCTCGGGGTATAGAAACATGCAATTCGGATGCATAAATCACAAATAACAAAAGTGAAACAGTTGCTCCTGGAGGAGTCCCCACCTGAACAGGAGAAAAACCCCCGGGGGCCCCTTGAAACAACAGGCGGCATGAGCGATCGGTAAGAAAGGAGCGAACCCAGGCTACCAGGTATTTGGGAGTCCCTTTGGCTCTGAGTTTAGCTGTAAGAAGGCTAGAGGAAACGTTATCGAACCATCCCTTTATGTCCAAAAACAGGGAGGAGGCTTTGTAGGCGGGCTTTTGTCTTGCCCTAACTTCCTGGGTGAGGGCAGCAGCGGCAGCAAAGGTTGAAAGGCCGGCTAGTGAACTACACTGATTGGGATTCAGGAGCCCCACTTCGCGGGCGATGAGGGAGAGGCGGGTTGCTACTATCCTTTCCAGTATCTTCGAGAAGGTTTCCCCACCAGCCCAAGATTCTCTTTTTTTTATTTTTTACTTTTTTTATATCCTATATTGCTTGTTAGGTACAAGAACGTGCATGCAGCGTAAGCTATGGCAAAAAGTAAAACCTTGGTTCTAAACAAACAATCAAAAGAAACCAGGCGCTCAAATCTCCAAAGCGACAAATCCGTCGCAAGCACCTCAAACGCTGACTACTCAAAGTAGTAAAGAAAAATCCACAAACTTTCAACGTGCAAGCCATAAAAATTCATCTACAACAATGTAAATCTCAAAGCAGGGCAGCGCGGCAAGGTGTCCCTCCCCTAGGGCGTGAGAGCGGCCTAATCGGCGGCATGGGTGGTGGGAATCCAGTACCAGTAGTGCGGATGTAGTTGGCGTGGCCAATGATGGCAGGAAGTGCGGACCAGATTGGTGAGCCATGGCCGATGTCAGAAACCGCAAGGAGGTAGAGCCTCCTTTTATCAGCTTTAGCCGAACATTGAAGTATTGCGTGGTTGAACGTCTCATCCTCTTCCTCGCAGAAGGTGCATAGGGTGGAGGACTGGGGGTCGTCCCAGGAGTCATGAGCGGCCAGGTAGCTTTTCCCAGCCCTACCTTAGTGTATGCGTCCCGCTGTAAAGCGGTCGAGGCCCATGAAGGCATGTGGCCTTAACGTGGCCTTGTATGGGTAGTAGAGAGGGGGTGGGGCCAGATGAGTCTAGTCTTCCATTAGTCTGTTCCGTAGTAAGGCCTTGAGAGCTTTGTAGTTCGATGGGGTGGGGGGTATCAGAGCCAGCCCCGGCTCCAGGGCCGGGTAGGCAGGTGGGAACGTTGTGGTTTGACTCATGGCCGGCAGCAGGAGGTGCGCCAGCGAGTCAATAGGTAAGTGTCTCCTCATAGGCAGTTCGGCCTTGTATTGGCGCCAGCCTAGCGGGATGTAATTTTGGGTTCTCGCCTTGAGCAGCTTCCTGTGTTCGGATCTGTCTGGGTGGGAGGTGTAAGAGGGGAAGTTTGGGGGGAGCCGGGCTGACGCTGGGTTGTAGGCAAGGGAGGAGGAGGCCAAACAAAGTGCCGCCCTCCTTCTCCGCTGGATGATATGCAGATCCAGGGGGGGGAGGCAGGCCTCAATGGCCAGAATGGTCGTTGGGGTTGAGCTGAAGCAGTTCGTAACCCATCTCATGACTTTGTTCCACAGGACCGACATCTTTTCCGTGGTAGCGAGTGTTGGTATTAGGAGATCAGCTCCATACGTGAGGATAGGAAGGACGAGGCCCATCGCAAGCCTTGTACACATGTGGGGGGGCATTCGGATCCCGCGACGCGCAAGCCTTCTGCTAGTAGAAAAGGCCCCAGGGGCCATTGTGAGTCGTTTGGTGAAGTGTGTGGTTGTCTCCAGGGTGGGGGTGAACAAGTACCCCAGCCATCTTAAAGAAGAGGAGGGTGTAAAAATAAAGCCCTTTAGAGCTAGCGGTTGGTTGGAGACTGGAGATCTGTCCTTAGGCGTCCTCCAGTGTATTAGTTCCGTCTTGGGGATTGAAAAGGAAACACCAATCCGTGCTGCATTGCTCTGAAGCAAAGAAAAATAATATTGAAGATACCTAATATTCCCCCTATAAGAAGTAGTAGAAACCGTGATTGGAAAATCATCAACATAGGAAAAGATCACCCCTCGGGGTATTGAAACATGCAATTCAGAAACATAAATGAAAAATAACAAAGGAGAAACAGGTGATCCTTGAGGAGTCCCCACCTGAACGGGAGAAAAAACTCCGCGGGCCCCCTGAAAAAACAAGCGGCAGGAGCGATCTGTAAGAAAGGAGCGAACCCAGGCTACCAGGTATTTGGGAATCCCTTTGGCTCTGAGTTTAGCTGTGAGAAGGCTAGAGGAAGCGTTAACGAACCCTCCCTTTATGTCTAAAAACAGGGAGGAGTCTTTGTAGGACGAGTTTTGTCTTGCCCTAACTTGCTAGGTGAGGGCAGCAGCGGCATCAAGCGTTGAAAGGCCGGCTAGTCAACCACACTGATTGGGATTCTGGAGCCCCACTTTGTGGGCGATGATGGAGAGGCGGGTTGCTACTATCCTTTCCAGTATCTTCGAGAAGGTTTCAAGTAGAACAATAATCCGGAACGAGGCGGGGGTGGAGTAATCTGGTTTTCCTGGTTTAGGTAAGACCACCGCGTTGGACATCTTGAGGCACCACGGGTGGTGTCCGTATACCAAGACGGGGGCGAGAAGAGTTGTGAGTATTATTATTATTATTATATATCATTAAGCTTGTAGAGCCTAAGGCTATGAAGCTGCAAGTAGTACATGATTGTAGTGCCTCCCACTACTGGTCCCCCACTTTATCTCCTAAATCCTGTTGTCTCCTTCTCAGTGGGCCTCCTGCGATTCTCCTCCTACTCCTCCACTACTCCTCCTGCCTGCCTCCATTCCATCCACCTCTCCTCCTCTCTGTCAACCCAATCTCTTCCTTCCACAGACTCCGTTGCCGTTACAACCACAGCGAAAGAAAAAACCACACCAAATTTCTTGCCGAGCTTCCACCTCATTGGATGACAACCATTCCTCACCGCTTCACCCTTTCACTTTAAAGACTTTTCAACCACAAATCATCCCCCCTCATTTGTGTTTTATCACCTTTATCAACTGAGTCCCATTTCCCAACCCTCTGATGTCTAATAGACGTAGGGGCAGAGGGAGGGGTGGTGCANGGGAGGTGGGATGGGTGGGTTGAAGGGGGCTGCAAAAGGGTTTGCACCACCCCTCCCTCTGCCCCTACGTCTATTAGACATCAGAGGGTTGGGAAATGGGACTCAGTTGATAAAGGTGATAAAAACACGCATGAGGGGGGATGATTTGTGGTTGAAAAGTCTTTAAAGTGAAAGGGTGAAGCGGTGAGGAATGGTTGTCAACCAATGAGGTGGAAGCTCGGCAAAAACTTTGGTGTGGTTTTTTTCTTTCGCTGTGGTTGTAACGGCAACGGAGTCTTTGGTTGGAGGAATCTTGCAGAGAAGATTGTCACCCCTGTAGCGTTTAAAATAGAATTCCCCAGTTCGGTGAGGAGCTCCTCTTGGTCCTGTGGGAGAAAAGCAATTGGTAGTCCGTGGATGGCCAGCTGGACTTCGTTTGGTGCAGGCCTAAAGGGCCTGAATGGGTTTTCCCTGACTGGGAATGCCTTGTTAAACCTCGCCGCAAGGGCATCGTAGTAGGGGGAGTAAGCTGTTGCTGGAGTTTGGAGCGAGCGGGCTGTGAGTGTGAGGGCACCTCGGGCCTTGACAGAGGCACTAAAGCACAGGGGGTGGGGGCAGTTTGCCTCCCTGAGGACTTGTGCGGCTATATCCGGGGCTGTTGCTGCTATGCTAAGTGCATCAGCAATGGGTAGGGGGGTCTCTTGGCGCGCGATGAATCTTCTGTCGGCCGCTGATAGGGGGGGTGTCCCAATGACTGAGGGGCCCTCATCCCTAGACGCTGCGACTTGGGCGGCAGAGGCGGAAGCCTGACCTCCTTCCTTCGTCCTTTTGGACTTCCTTCCCCCAGTCTGCTCCTGCGGGGCTGCAGCCTGAGCATAGGTCGATGGTTTAGGTTTTGCCTTACTGAGGGCCTTGTTGAGTGATGGCTCTAGGTGGCCATGGGTAAAGGAGTAGGTGCTATACTTCCCTTCACAGAAGGCCTGTGCCTCCCAGGATCGCGGGTATTTGACCGAGTAGGCTTTGGGGTCGCCGTACCACTTATTGGTGGAAGTGTCGTATCGGGGTATGTCAGAGTCAAAGTCGTCTGTGGGGCTGGTTGTTTCAACCGAGGGGGCGGTGTAGTTCTTCGCCTGTTGTTTGGTTTGCTTCCCCATCTGGGGCTTTTGGGGGGGCATGGCTGGGTTGGCAGAGATGGAGGCCGCCACCCGGGACTAGAGGTCGGCCACAGTACATTGGATAGAGGCGAGAGAAGGGCCTGTACCGGCGTGGGTCTGTTGAGGTGGGGGGGCAGGGGTTTCCATTTTGATTTCAAGGAACCCTATTCAGGAGTGGAGGGCAGCAATTCCTTCAAGTGCGGCCATGAGCAAGGGGAGGATAGATGCTTCTCCTGCCGAAAGGCTTCGGAGATCCGCATCCCACAGCCTGGGGAAGACATCTCGGTTGGTGGCTAGGTTGGATGTGGTGTGGTTGTACATCTCCCTAAGGAGCGGGAGGTTCGGATCAAGGGGACCTACAGAAGAGGCCCTGGAGACATTCTCGGGGGGGGAGGAGTGTATTGGGGCAGCAGGTGCCTGTTGGGGTGCAGTGGGGACTTGAGCGGACCCCCCAGTATAAGGGTGGGAGCGGTCTGAAGTGTGGGACTCTGGGCTCGAGGCCATTACAGTGTTGTGAGCCATAGCAGAAGCTGTGAGTCAGGTGTGGTGTGGGGTCGCTTATAGAGTGAAGCCTAAGCGAGAGGCGAGAATTGGTGTGTCGAGCTGGTTGCCACCCAAAAACCTGGAGTTTAGGGATGACCGAATGCGGTAATTTTTCAAGCAAGAGGTGAATAGAGGGTGCGGGGCGTGCAAAGTGGAGGATTTTTTTTCTTTTCTTTTTTTTTCTTTTTTATCATGTATTACTTGTTAGGTACAAGAACATGCATGCAGCGTAAGCTATGGCAAAGAGAAAACCTTAATTCCAAACAAACAAACAAAAGAAACCATCGGCACAAATCTCCAAAATGACAAATTCGTCACAAGCACCTCCAACGGTGACTACTCAAACCAGTAAAGAAACATATAAAATCTCCTAGCAAAACCAGCATAAAAGAAATTTCATAAACCAAGTATATAAATCAAAGCGGGGCAGCAGAGGAGGGAGTACCCTCCTTTGGGGGCGAAAGTGGCCTAATTGGTGGC
>JACCEG010000219.1:62096-127856 GCA_014065205.1 Tuber brumale
TATCTTCTGAGCTGATAGAGATATGTAGTCTGGAATGTTGGTCTGGGAGGTTGGTCTGCCAAGGTGGCTGGAGGAGGGGTTGGCATTGCTCAAGTTGCTGATCCTCTGGTAGATAGTTACTTAGTGTGTTCAGTACTCTTATCAGTTGGGTGGGAAACTTAGCTTGTTGGGTAGGTGAAGTTCTCCAGTCACATTTCACTTTCCCATAAGGCTCAAGTTGAGGGTTAAAGATGTATGAGTTTCTCCTTTGACTGGGTCTTGTAGGGGTAGCACTGTCTGAGTCTGAGGAGGGGAGAGGATCAGGACTGGAGTTGCTGGTTTTGTGAAGTGTGGAAGAGTATGAAGCAGGTGTTCATTGTCTGACTGGATGATCAGGCTGCATCTGTAATACTCTGTAAGCATATCTCTGACACTGCCACTCAAGTCTTAAGGGAACTGGAAGGGTAGAGGCTTCAATCTCAAGTGCTGCTGTTGGATCACTACATGGTAGCATCAGTGCTCCTGCATCTGGTATCAAGAGCTCCAATCTGCTCAGTAACTCAAGCATACCGGAGTATAACAGCGGGATAAGAAGAAACTCATGACACAATCTCGTGACTGATGCCAAAACGGCTGTATTGGAGTTTGCTAAGTCACTCATTCCATGGTTTAAACAGTTTAAGGACTCACTCCCCAACGCATTTACATTGACTGGCTATATGCTCAGGATTTGGGATGCCACTATGGAGAGCAATGCAGACAGTTCATCCATGGAATCCGTGGAGCAGTAGATAAATTTGATAATTGGACTCAGACAGGCACGACACACTGCAGTATTTGCTCTCCTAATGTGGACAAATACCGCAAAAGCACTCAGGGATATGATTAGAGTTTGTATACCTTATAAAGAACAACATTATAAAGTTATTCAAACAGCCAGCGAATCCAACAGCTACTGCATGCCCTGTGGACTTTCTTCTGAAATGTGACCTGTTTATGTGGGCCCGGAAAGGGTATGAGATTCATTTTACCCTCATGACACTCCCGGCAAGGCAGCTACTAATAATGGCTATTGAACTCGATACTGAATCCAAGATATTAATTCCTTGCACCTCAGATTCAAGAGGCAATTCATGGCAAGTACTTCAGAGGGAAGAAAATGAGCTGCGTAATTGAACCCAAGTTTCTGGAGCTGATCAATATGACCAAGATCTGCTTGATGTATGACATAATTTGTCATATACTACGCATATGGCAATCTGGAATTTATCTTGAACTAAGGTACTTCAAGCCTGATATTGTGGGGGGTAAGACTCTCCAAACCTTGGAACTGCTCCTTGGCAACAATGCATCTACCTTGTCTGATAATATGCAAGACCCTTTCATGCGTCAATAAGAAATATGGGCCCACTGCTGGACCGAGATCCAGGACATCATTCTGAAAACCATTCCAGTAGGAATAAAGATCGGGATTAGACAAGTTTATAGAATGTTGCAAGACTGCTATGAAGGGTATTAAGATGATTGAGAAGGAATACATGCAGAGCTTGAGAGTCCGATACCCAGTCAAGCTTCATCACTGCCAGCAGTGCAATATACTAGTGTGCACTCCTTGGCATTGGAGGAAGACTGAGAACATGGTAATCACACGTAATGAATGGCTACCTCATTGCATTTCAGCCAGATGTCGATTATACTCGTACTTGGGTATCTAGAATTAGATCCTCCGTGTTCAGAAAACTCAGGAACTCAGACTGTGGGGCTGATCGCCAGCAGCCAGGTGAGTCCTGCTCCCTCATGACATCTCTCTCTGAGCCTGAATGAACCTCCGTAAGTCGCTATAGTGTGGAGGACAATTTGTGATATTAGGCTAGATGAGCAGGAGTCAGGGTATAATTGGAAGTGTGCCATGAAGAATCAGAGTTGATAGAGAGCACACTATTATTGCTAGTAATACATGGAATTTCTCCCATCATGATGTAATGTGATGTGTAGGAGTACGATAGTAATGAGCCCACTTGAATACTAGTAGTTTTGTAGAGCAATAGTGAGACAGACACCTCTGGGTGACATACCATGTAGAAATAAAGAAATACAGTTGTCACGAATATCAGAACGATTACTAGAATACAGGAAGATGGAGCACGAGCAAGTACAAGATCGGGACAGAGTTAGAAATATTTCGCCAGGCGTCCACCAAGATACTGGCTGCGTCTAGATATCATATCACTGGAATGAGAACAGAGAACAAGGTCAATGTGAAACCTGAAAAGGTAGGATATGATAGATAAATATTGCAATCAGGGTCTAAGTGGATAGAGAGAATCCGGACATAGATTTTTGACTGGATACAATGCCTGAATCGAAGAGTTAGCATCCCTGTGTGTGAATCCTATTCTGATTGGAACGCTCATTGTTGGGCATGAGCAGCTTAGGAGAGCAATCTCTGTGAGCCGGTAGTAGATGGAAGACGTCGACAAGATACTGTCTGGATGGAGCAGCAGGGCATCAGACATTGTCAGGATGGAATAGACAGAGATCAGACATGCTCTGGACACACAGGATGCATAAGCCAATGTCAGAACATCGACTGAATGCAGGACAACCAGGAACACAAATCAGGACAAGATGTCAGCTAGATATTACCTCCTGGTTAATGATTCCCATTGTGAGCATTCTGGGCATCTGACACACAGGACAGACAGGACTTGGATGAATATTTTGACCAATGGAGGTAGTTGGTAATATATCACTTGATTGATATATGCTGTAGGATTATATTGAACTAGTACTCCTGCATCATACTACTACTTCTCATTTTCCAGCCTTTGTAGTGTCTCATGAAAAATTATCATAGGTCGTATTCAAGGAATACTATTTGAAAATATCTAGAATACTAAACTAGCTTGCCTCTTCCCCCTGTCAGATTTGGATTCTTTCACCCAAATAGTCTTCTTACCAGCAAGATTGTAAGTCTTCCCATCTAGTAACTCAAACAGAAGCAGAGTCTCATCGAGGTTGCAGATATTTGATAGCTTGTACTGACCAACTGGGTGTTCCACAGAGTCTTCCCAAAAATACCCGGCCTGTAGTTGTTAGTTTCGACAATTAAAACAGAGCCAACAAACAATATAGATTCCCTAATCCTCTAGTAACCTTTACGCAGTTTTGGTGATACTATGTAAACAAATCTCATACAGCATCAGGAAACTCCGAAACCACCAATTGCTGAACAGAAATATGGCTGAATTCACATTTGGATTGATATCACTAGAAAGATACTTAGATTGAACTCAAAACTATTCTTGCTTCACTATTTTCCCTGCTTTCCTCCTCTTCATAAACTTGCTATATAACTGCTTTTGTAACCGCCTCTCGGGAGATGCGGTAATCGCAGGGTTAACGGGCTTTGTTCTGTACCAAGGTGGTAACTAGCGAATCAAAGTGCGGAGGCTTTAGCCAAGGTTGTTGAATAGACTTCTTACTGTATCACAACTACTGAAGTCTCCGAGATGTTTGGTAGGTCTCAAACTAAAGATTCTTGAAGCGAACTGAAGAGAGTAACTGTTCAACCAAGTTTATTGAAAACTCTGTCTGCCGAAGTCTGCTCTTTCTAATGAGAAGAATAGCAGTTCTTAAATACACTTCCTGGGCTACCGGGAGCCTTATTCTCATAACATAATAGAGTCCAAAATGGTAGCCTTGAAACCAAACATAAAACATATAAAGTATCAACCCAATACTCAAAACCAAACATAAAACATATAAAGTATCAAACCGATACTCGAAACCAAACATAAAACATATAGAGTATCAACCCGATACTCGAAACCAAACATAAAACATATAGAGTATCAAACCGATACTCGAAACCAAACATANGCTGAAGTTTGCTCCTTCTAACGAGAAGAATAGCAGTTCTTAAGTACACTTCCTGGGCTACCGGGAGCCTTATTCTCATAACATAATAGACTCCAAAACGGTAGCCTTGAAACCAAATATGAAACATATAGAGTATCAAACCGATACTCAAAACCAAACATAAAACATATAGAGTATCAAACCGATAATCGAAACCAAACATAAAACATATAGAGTATCAAACCGATACACGAAACCAAACATAAAACATATAGAGTATCAAACCGATACTCGAAACCAAACATAAAACATATAGAGTATCAAACCCTATATTGTCAGGCTAGAGGCACACCTCGTTTCCTGAAACAATTTCAAAACTCAAACAGTATCAACTGATACATAAAATTCCCAAACCAGTAACCAGTACCGGTTACAGCTTTTCTAACTCTGGCCATAGTACTCGTGGACTATATTCTGCTTCCAACTCTCTTTTCTTTGCTGGTGGGTTTCTCCCTGTTCCTTCTATCTGCTTGTTCCTCTTGACCCAGTCTGATATGGTGCGTCGAGGTATGTTATATACTTTGGAGGCTTCTTGTTGAGTCAGCTACCGATATCCTCAAATCAATGGTAGTGGGATCTCGTGATGCTTCTGGAATAGGAGTCCTCGTATCTTCTGACTTTGACTATAGGTTCTCTCTAGGTCCTCAATTGACTGTAAGTGGAGTTCTCTTTCCACAATCATTTTTGCTTTTGGACCCCGCTGGCTTTTTCGATCTCCAATTGATAGCATTTTGAGTATTTGCACTGGTATAACTTTTCTTTTGTTTTCTCTCCCTTACTTTTTATATTACTCTTATTCCATCATTTTTTTCTCCTTTATTATCTGCACTATATTATTTTCTATTACTTTCACTTCTTGATTCTAACTAATTTTACCGGTTTCTCTGATGGCTCACTCTCAGGTCTAGTTTCTCATGAAACGGATTTCAAGGAGTTTGTCATTTCTAACATACTTCAAGAATACGAGTTCTCTTTTGGTTTGATACTGTCTGTGCACTGCTTTTAATTTTATGGTCATTGGCGGTCACTCGGTCTCTTGGCCTGGTTTCGCTTGTCGGATTGGGCACGAAAATGCCACGTTTTCCGATGGTGGATTTAAAGGGTTTTTGCGGTACTCGAGTACGCACCGGACTCTATCACCCTAGCGAATACCCTAACCCTTAGCCTCGCCATCGCCCGGCTCCGGCAAGCCGGATAGCACGAAACGGGCAAAGTTGTCACCTTTCTCCCCCACCTTACAACTTTTCCCATACCCTAGATAATGTTATGATACACTTAACGTTTCCATGATCCCGTCATCAGCCATACCATCTCGCGTCCCTCCATCATGTCCATAGAGGTCAACTGGGAAACCCTCACAACCGGCCCGGACGGGGCTCGCTACGCGGAAAACATCCGCTCCTTCGTGCACGAAAAGTTCCAATCCATTCCATTCCCTAATTTCATCAAATCTGTCAACGTACACTCCTTCTCATTCGGCAATGTGCCCCCCGACGTTGAGATCAAAGAGCTCTGCGATCCTTACCCTGAATTCTACGAAGACGATGATGACGAGTACTCTGACTCCGGTTCCACCGATATAGATAACGCGAACGTCAGGGGTGCGGACGAGCAGGATTATTTGCTCAAGCTTGAGCGGGAGCGGCGGAGGAGGGAGAGAAGAGATGATGCTAGTATCAGTGGAGGTGTGAGAAGCCCTCCTCCGGGGTTGAATCCACCGCCTTATACACCGGAGGGCAGAACTGGGATCCCATTTCGTGGCCCATTCACACCTGGGATTCCGGATGCTTTTTCGGGGAGAGTAGGCGTTGCTGGAGTTACGACTCCATTATTTCATCGTGGGGGGAGTAGCTCGAATTTACACTACTTTCACTCCGCATTATCATCGGGGTTCACGGGGACAAATACACCCACCCTGCCCGCCTTTCAATCGCATACTTCACCGGGTCCTGCAGAAAGTCAGCCCCATTCCAGCTCCACGGGTTCTGTCCCGTCACGCCCGTCCACGGCTGACTCTGGCGGCCCTATATCCTCACTAAATATCACTGATTCTCCTAGTGTTGGGTCGAGTGCTCGGGAGCCATCCAATACCCCGACATCTGAAGATTCCCATGCAAGAGGATCATCCTCGTCAGCCATTCCCCGATTGACAGAACCCCGAGACCAAGATACTCAGATAATGGCTCGTGTCCGCTACTCAGGCGATATCCGACTTGAACTCACGGCCGAATTACTCCTCGAATACCCCATTACAAATTTTGTCGCCCTCCCAGTTCGTCTCCTAGTCACAGGGTGTAAGTTTGATGGGTTGGCCTGTCTAGCATATATTCGCCGACGGGCACATTTTTGCTTCATAGACGAGGAGCAAACACCCGATCTAGACGATGGCAAAGAGATTGCTCGAGTTCGCACCAAAAGTTTATTGAAAGAGATCAAGGTCGAGAGCGAAATTGGCGAAAAGGGGAAAGGCAAACAAGTTCTCAAGAACGTAGGTAAAGTGGAGCGGTTCGTACTAGAGCAAGTTCGCCGGATCTTTGAAGAGGAGTTTCTATTTCCGAGCAGTTGGACCTTCCTAGTTTAATAAACCTACTCGATAATGAATCAACCTTGCCCTGGCCATGAATTCATGTTACAACACACAAGACGAGACTCAAACCTCCTCACAAAAAGAGTAGAGAGGAAGCACAATCAATAGCCATCCCTCCTCCTCCCACCCACCTCTGCCTCCACGTCAAACTGCCAAATTCTCACCCTAGCCTCCGTATCCCCAACCCCCCAAAGCACCCTGTACGTCTCCCTAACCCTGCGGTCCTCCGATCATACACGAATCCCCCTCTGCACGCTGGCGTCTGTCCGGGCAGAAACCCTCGCCGCCACTGATGCACTTGCTCCGGGTCATACCCACTATCAACATGGCCCCAACATCCACCGCTGCGCAAGCGCTCTACGCTGTTGCTATGATGCAAGTGATTGAGGGCCGTCCGACGGGATGTAAGTGACTGAGCAAGTGGTGGTGTGCATTGAGACAGCGGCTGTTGCTGACTTGAGTGAGATTGGCCCATTCTTCTCGTGGGGCGTGTGTTTATGGGTAGGAGTCTTATTTAGGTTGGTGATAGCAGTCCGAGGCGTGTTGGTGGATGGAGGTCAGGAGAAAGCGGTAGCGGGGAGAGTTCGAAGAGGCGAAGGTTTGTATGTTTTGGCTCACGCCATGCAACGTCGCCTGTTTGGAATCAGATCCGTCGTGTTAAGGAGGAAATTTGCCTTGTTGACATAACTACTCGATTGCGAGGGCTCCGCGACTGCCAAGGAGACCGTTGCCGTGGTGGCTACCCGATGATTCCCAGCCCCCTCCCTGTTCGCCAAGACAGGTGTGTCATGAAGTATCACTCGATGCGAGCAGAGCCTGTTTTGTTGATGAGTTGATGTATCCATTCTCCCAAATCCATCATTGCAGTGTTTATTACGTCTGAAATCTATGGGCTATTCAGGGATAGTTCTCCCTACCAATCCAGTAGCTTTGCCTATCGCATCGTGGGCGGTCAACCCAGACAAGCTCGACCTTCACATCTCCACAACTTACCAGTCTATCGTTCCTTCCCGTTATTCAACAACTTTTTACCCCACAAGGTTTTACTGAATAACCAAACTCTTGATTACCTGGTACCACTACTCCCGCTAACCTACCCACTATCGGCTAGTGCTACGTCTATTTTCGCAGTACCTGTTCTGAGCCGACGGCTAAGACTCCCGCGGGCAATTGGCTATCCTATATATTAATTGGCCATTCTATTGGGAGGTAGCCTACGACCTCAAAAATGTGATAAAGGGTTGGCAAGTCTTGGGCACGAGGATTCACCCAGCGTCAGCAATTGACTGAGGCACTGGGCGGAAGGCGGGGGAATTGTCCCATAGTCCACGGAGACTCCAAAATCGCCCTCTAAGCGAGATGCCCATACTAGTATGATACCTGGTAGACCTTGTGATGGTACAACAATAACAAAAAGTGTTATACGGTTGTAATCAGGTGGTGAAATAAAGTAAAGTCATAAAAGAGATAGTTTTGAGTCTGTCGAAGTCTGCAACTTGTACATTCCCATAATTAGTTCTGGGGCTCGCCGTCACACAGGTTTACCTATCGATATCGAGGGATGGTAAACGGACTAATTGTTGAAGTATCGGAAACTGTTGTGTCCACGAGATCGTGAGTTTTCTGAGTTGGGCGTGAAATTGATTTTGGTATCCCAAGACAGCGACGGAAAAAGTTCCACAAATTTGTTAACCGAAAGTGCTTAAACCCATGACTGGTCACCAATATTCACTCTTTCATGAATCGGGAGGCGCGAGTACGGGTACCACAAAAACCGTTTAAATCCACGATCGGACAAGGTGGCTTCTTCACACGCAATCGGGGCAGAGGAATTCAGCCGGGGTGTCGCGTGGAGGGGCATGATGCAGAGAATCCCAGACTCCCGCCTCCACAATTTAGTCTGCTAGAATAACACGAAGTACAGCTGTCCAATAGGTTACTGTGCGGTTCCCGACAACGACCCAACTACACCAAATAGTAGATTTCACAACCCCCTGCTAAGACAACGATTTCAAAGAAAAGACTGATAAGGGTAGGGGGAGAAATTAACAGAGGAATAATGCTACCATTTTGTATAACCTGCATTTGGATTCAGTACAGCTGGAAGTGTTTTAGGTATCCTTTCAGTCCCCCATTCAAGATTTACTATAGAATAGGATTCCATACCTCCTTCCCTACCTGACATAATTCTGCAATACTTTGAGGTCTTGGTAACGTTTGAAGAATTGTTTTTGAAGGTCATTTTGAGAAGTGTCAAGAGATTCTGAATTGGATCGATTATTATGTTTTTTTTTTTTAAGTGATAGATGTATTTTGTAAAACAAAATGACTCCATTGCCATTATAGCCACATTGAAAGAAAAAATCCATACTAAATTATTTGCTAAGCCTTTACCTCATTGGTTAACAACTATTTCTTACTACTTTTCCATCCACTTCAAAGACTTTACACAAACAAATCATCATCTATTATTTGTTTTTATCAACATCATCAACAAAGTCACATTCTCCATCATATTCAATGCCTGCATCAGCAAAAAGAAGATGCTTACGTCGAGTGAGTTTTGTGCATCTGATGCATAACACACTGAAACGTGAATCATGATTCAGGATACAAGGTAGTGTAGCAACTTCTCTCACAATGCAGTCACCCAAGTACAGGATACAAGGAATGTAACAAGATGCAATCTGACATAGCAACCAAATTTATAGGATGCAACCAGACGTATCAAGCAAATTCACAGGACACAATCCCATGTGACAACCAAATCCATGAGATGCAATCAGATGTAGTATCAAAACATCCAGGATGTATCTTGACGTCGCATTGGTGTCAGGAGCTACAAATTAATTTACCAAATTCACAGAATACAAGAGTCACAGAGGTGACCTAGGTCACACTTGACAATTTACAAAAACTATTCATAAAAGTTTCCTCATTATGGTGCAAGTATCCTACAAAATCTAGTATACAGAAACTGTAAGTACTAGACTAGTAGATAACCGCCTTTATAACAGCTTGTAACTCTATGGATACTGATACTGAGTAGATGTTTTATAGCTTGATGAGAGGCTGGTATCAAGTAGGCCTAGGTCTGAAGATATTGGAGGCTGCATCTAAATGACTGTGAAGGAATCGGGCATCAAATGCAGCAGTTAGCCAAAGCTTGACCAAGATAATATTACTTTCATAATAGCCTGTGGCTCCATGAGTTTTGATCCTAGGTAGAGTTTCTATAGCTCATTGGGAAGCTGGTGTCGGGTGGATTTGGGTTCCAAATTATCAGAAACTGTATTAGAATGGCTGTGAAGGAACCAGTCATCAAATTGGCAGTTAGCCAAAGCCTTGTCAGGAAATACCACTTTCAAAATAGCCTGTAGCTCCATGGGTATTAATGGTGAGTAGATGTTCTGTAGCTTGTTGGAAGGCTAGCATCGGATAGGTCGAGGGACTAAAGTATTGGAGGTTGTGTCTAAAGCACCCTGAAGCAATCTGGTATCAAAGTCAGCACTTAGCCAAAGCCTTACGAAAGAAGAACTACTTTCATAACAGACCGTAGCTCTATGGGTATTAATGCTAGGTAGACATTCTATAGCTCGGTAGAAAGCTGGAATTGAGTAGGGCTAGGTTTCAAAGCATCGGAGGCTCTGTCCAAAGGACTGTGAAGGAATCTGGTGTCAATGTCAGCACTTAGGCAAAGCTCTACCAAAGAAGCATTACTTCCATATTAGCCTGTATCTCCATAGGTATTGATGCCAAGTAGACATTCCATAGCCTGTTGGGAACCTGGGATCAGGTACAACATGGTACTAAAGTGCTGGATGCTGTGTTCCAATAGCTCTGGAGGAATCTGGTGTCAAACTCAGCATTTAGTGAAAACCTTAGTAAAAGCTTGCCAGACTGTAACTCCATGGATGTTGATGTTGAGTAGAGGTTCTTTATACAGTTAGAAAGCTGGTGTTGAGTGTGTCTATCTAGGTACTAAAGTGCCAGATGCTGTGTTCTAAGGGCTCTGTATGAATCTGGCATCCAAGTCAGCACTTGGTCAAACCCTGACTAGAGACTCACCAGGTTGTAACTCTATAGATATTGGTATTGAAAGACGTTCCTTGCACTGTTCGAAGGCTGGTATAAGGTAGAACCTAGTGGCAAAGTGCCGCATACTGTGCTCTAAAAACTCTGTAGGAATCTGGTGTCAAAGTCAGCAACTAGTCAAAACCTTACTCCAGACTGGCCAGACAGTAACTCCATGGATATTGGCATCTGGTAGACATTCCTTCCACAGCTAGAATGTTGCCATTGAGTAGACCCTGGTATCAAAGTATCAGAAGCTGGGTTCATGGGACTCTATAGGAATCTGGCTTAAAGTTCAGCACTTAGTCAAAACATTACTCAAGACTCATCAGACTATATCTCTATGAATCTTGACATCAGGGAGATGATCCTTGAACCCTTGGAATTCTGGCATCGAGTAGATCTAGGTGCAAAAGGATCCAAACCTGAGCTGGAGGGACTTTGTAGGAATCTGGTATCAAAGTCAGCACTTAGACAAACCTCTCACCAAAGATTCGCCAGCCTGTAGCTCCACAGATATTGGTGCCCTATAGATATTCATTATACTATTGGAAAGTCAGTGTTGAGTACTTCTAGGTGCTAAAGCCTTGCATGCTGTACTAAAAGTACTCTCTAGAAGTCTGGTGTTAAAGTCAGCGCATAGACAATCTTTAAAACAAGAGTGGATGTTGTGTAGTTGTAAGAGCTAGAGAATGTGCTAGTAATTGAACCACACCTGGCTTGGGTCAAGTTACCACCAGCAGAACTCAACTATCACTGGATTTTATAGTGAGAACTTGGAGCATTGTCACTGAACCATTCTTCCAGAACCTAAAATAGATTTCCTGCCATATTTCCTATTTTTGCTGCTACATCATGGTTAGCTTTCTTGTAGAGAGGCTGGTTCTAGTACTTATCAGGGCAAGGAAAGTATCAGATCTTTGATGTTCTAGCTGTGCTAGTTTGACCTCCATGTGACTGTAACCAGATCCAGAAATAGAGCTTTCCAGGTCACCTTGTAGGATATCTTGTGGATATCCTAGATATCTCCTGTTACCACCCAATAGACCAGATGTGGTCTGTTACTACCAGACACACCTGACTGTTCCTGTTACTACTGGATGTATCTGATATATTAGCGACATCTAGAGCACATTCAGATTTAGAAGACATACTGGGGAGGGCCATGGTAGCTCCTGAATTACAGGATCTACCAGATGCAATCGGCAACCAGCTGTTGTCCTGAAGTTGCACCTGCATATCTGATGCAGCTATCTTCTTTACAGATGTTCCAAGAGTAAAGGTAAAAGTAAGGAGGTCGCAAACTCCCTTGCACCTACTTTTATCCTTGTCTCTTTTCAGAATCCCGCCTCACTTAAAGACACACACATGGCTGAAGATACCCCATCACTAGTTTACATGGTTAGCACTTCTCTCTACCCTCTTATCAAGAACTAGCAAGAAGAGACTTCAGATCTACTGTATTTCCATGTTATCCAACTGAGAGAAGATCTCAATACCATGATCACCAAATACAATGTCATAAAAATCATCTTCTCTATATTGGAAAAACACCTTTATGTTATCCAGAACTGCCATAATAAAGACACTGAAAAGTTAGAAGCCAGGGAAACCAATCTCATCAACCAAATTGCATAGCTACAGTTTTAACAACTCATAGAACATCCAACCACCACCTATCAATCTACCTTCCCAATACTTTCTGCTACCCAAGCCTGGGTCCAGAAACCTGCCAAAGTACTCTTAGTCAAATATCGAACAACTTCAGGAAAGAAAATTATCCTTGAAGTTCTCTTTATCAAACATGACCGTATAATCATTATTAAAAGAGATAGAATACCACTACTAGAAGATACTTGGCCAACTACTTCAGCTTCTATAATGCTGTCAATACAGCAATCAAAAAGCAACTGATTGCAAACATTAAGTTGACTTCCAAGGACCATATTCTCTTTATTACTCAAAACTACACTTGTGCATCTACTGTTTTCAAAAACAATTGTTTTACAATAGAGGAAGCTATTAGATCCATATTTCCTGCTACTAATGGCCTTAGAAATGATGAAGTCTAGCACAAGGCCATCATATACAGCTTGGGATTTTGTTGCAATAACAACCACAATAAAGCTGAAAATTCAGACCAAATTTGCACCAAGCCTGTACCTGGTTGGTCAATAACCTATACTCACTACTTCTCCAACAACTTTACAGACTTTTCACCAGCAAATCATTCCGTGTTATTTGTTTTTCATTACTTTCATCAACTGAGGCACCCTTTGTATTACCTTAATACCATCCCAGGGTAAAGGAAAAGGTACGAGGACTTCAAATCACCTGGAACCTACTTTTTACCCACTCTCATTTCATCACACAGCCACACCTGATGATATCTACATGGTTGTGGATAGTGTATTACCTGTCTACAGAGTAAGCACTTCTTTCAACAATTTGGAGAAGCGGGACAAGATTGGAGACCGACTATACCCCTATCTTATCTTCTGAAAAGAAGACCTCCATACAATAATTACCGTATATTAGGTCATGGAACTTATCACCTTCA
This sequence comes from Tuber brumale, assembly GCA_014065205.1. Taxonomy (NCBI): domain Eukaryota; kingdom Fungi; phylum Ascomycota; class Pezizomycetes; order Pezizales; family Tuberaceae; genus Tuber; species Tuber brumale. Next base: position 75,218 of record JACCEG010000219.1, read on the forward strand.
CGGCCTTGGAGAAACAGCTTTGTGTTATCCTCAAATGTTATATTCATGACACTAAAGAGTTGAAGTCTATGGAGCCAAACCTTACCAACTGATTTCGACAGCTCCTTGTCACAATTCTAGACTGATATATAGTGGAACGAGATGTTGGTACCATGATAAGAACATTGGTCATGGGGTTTTATTGGTTGTACTATAATTTCATGCACAAGACCTATTTAAAGGTCATGGGGCCTGTGCACGAGACTAAGGAGGCTGTACACTATGGTTTACGTTTACTCGACTGACTTATTAAGAGGTCAAGGAGGCTAAGTATATGACCAAGGGGGCTGTGCACAAGGATATGTTATTTCACACACATGACCTATTAAGAGGTCATGTAGCTTATGCACAGGACCAATAATCAAGTCATATGACTATTTTGTTATATCAGTATAGGAGTTGCGATTGCAAGTGATAGTTGGTTCGATTGGTAAGCAGCTTGGGTGAAGAACTATATAACGATGCAGATAGGGCTTATTTATGAGTTCATCCTCCATCTGTACTATTTTCCGCGCGCTTGAAATCAACACTCAATGCAGGATTCTCACTATGAATCCACCCACCCTCTCCTCCCTTGATGGCTGCAGCCTACGAGTAATGGCCATCCTCATCCTTGTTACTTGATCCTCTTTCGCTCTTTTACGTATTAAGGCCTCCCATGTTATGGATTCCAATACTACCTTTCTGCTGCCAGTTCCCTCCCCTTCACTTCACTTAGCGAAGCCCCTCTCCATGGTCATTGACCCTTCACTTACGATAATTCAGATGGCTGGGAATACAGTTTACAGTATACGAGAACTCCACAATAGTCCTACAGATAGATCTGGCTGCTCTCTACGGTCAACTTAAGCTGTGGTATCCCATTAGTGAAGTGACACGCGTGCTTTGAGAACAAAGGACTACACGAGAAATGCGGTATAATTGCTTGCCTTCTACTATGACCTGCCTAGTAAGATGCTAACACGATTTCGGAGAGTTGACAGGGTCGAGTTTGGTTCCCTTCCTGATGTTAGACATCCTACACGTTATCTTGCTTGTTACGTATCTTGCAACAGGTAACGACACTTGGTTAGTTAGCTTTATAGATATTATGAGTACTTTTCTTCATTTACTATATCCTTTCTTAATTCAAGTATTATTGAGAATCTGATTATTACTCTTAGGCCGTTCCCTATGTTCCTTGCTCAAACTGTAATAATTGGACCTTATCACAATAGTAGAATAGATGGTAGAATAACTTGTTATTCTTAAACATATAGGTGAGAAAGTATAATAGGTAGTTCAATCTAATTTCATTTATACTGATACCACCAAAATTGGTATACGAACGACCATTCTCCCTCATAACAACATCTGCTAATACTACCCTACATGCAAAACCTACATACAAGTACGGACACTGAACCCCAGCACTATGTACAGCCATAAGTACATGATGATAAAAAGACTACCACAATACAATCCAATCAGCCCGCTCCATTGACTCTCGGGTCAGTGAGCCCAACTGCAGTGCCTGCAGCGAGCCAGTATTATTCTCTGTATAATCAGAAGAAACTTATCATGAAAGCCAAGCAATAGGCAAGACCCAGGCTGAAGACACAAGGCCGATGGAAAGACCAAGTGCCAACAGGTACAAGATAAACAAAATCACTACCACTGCCTGAATACGGCCACGCAAACTAGCAGCATAGTAGAAGACCCCTCCCCTTCAAACAACTATAAACTAGACACTACAGGGCCATACACTACCACCTTCCTACCTTGAGATCAGCTCCACACTTCCACCAGCTATCCAGACATCAGTTAGCTACAGTCACTCAACTCAGACTTGGTCATGGATATTTCAAGTCCTATCTTTCCAGAATGGATGAGAATGTCAATACCAGTTGCAGTTGTGACAGGCAGACATCAGCACCACATACACCAGAGCACATCCTGCTTTACTGCAACAAATATCAACAACACAGACACCTTCTGAGAACAGTTGCTCAACATTTCCACCTTCCAAATGTGCTTGGATCCAAGGCTGGCCTGCTGGCTGTTGGGAGATTTGTTGGAAAGAGTGGGGCAGCAACAAGGCAAGACTACTTGAGAGCTCAGGAGAGAGCAGAGAGCTCTGGCAATGACAGATGTGGGGAGGGGGACATTGAGAGGGAAGAGGAGGTACTGGTGGAAGGAAGAGATTGGGTTGACAGAAAGGTGGAGAGGTGGATGGAATGGAGGCAGGCAGGAAGAGTAGTGGAGAAGTAGGAGGAGAATGGCAGGAGGCCCACTGATAAGGAGACAACAGGATTTAGGAGATAAAGTATGGGACCAGTAGTGGGAGGCACTACAATCATGTACTACCTACAGCTTCATAGCCTTAGGCTCTACAAGCTGAATGATTTATAATAATAATAATAACTATAAACTAGTGAAATGCAAGCGACGCCAAGGAGGAGAGGTAAAGGCAGCAATCCAAACACTCATCAGCATGCCAGATAGTTGACCCTGCCATGACAATTACCTGTCTTCACCTGTGAAAAGACATGTACTGGCCCAGCTACTAGCGAAAAGCATACTAGGTGAGCAGGCCCTGTACCCGCTTCTCACCACTACCACCACACAGTCCACCAACATCTATCCAGGTCCCTCAAGCTGAACATGAAAGCCCTAGTGGAAGTGGAAAATATTTACTGAGCAGGTGTGCCCAACTGCCAGCCAAAAGCTATCACTTGCCAGTACACTCCCAACTTAAACGCCACAAAGGAAGCCCTACTATGACCTGTCATGGAGCGCATCAAGAGAGCCAGCCTAAGCTATAACCCAGTAAGCAGACAACTGAGTCCAGCCAACTAAATAAGGGAGGGTCATATCGCATGCCCCAGCAGGCCCCCCAAGCTGAATGCAAACCCAGAGGAGAAAGCGACAGACTTTACCGACCGGGTACGCTGAATCAAAACTACCATGGGCCAGGACACTCCTAACCCAAAGGTCACAAAGGTAGCCTAACAACAACATATCCCTGGACAGTAGCAGAGAGAGCCAGGTTGACCTGTACCTTCTCAAGCAAACTACTGAGCCCAAATACCTCTCCGAGAGGGGAGATCTAGCGAAGGAAACAAATCCGCCATACAGGAAGTGAGACAAGCCCCAGTGAAGTGAGGAATGCTACACTTGTTCCCAAAGGGAGGGTGTAATAGCCAAGCCCCTAGCAAGCTATCTGGCCCCTACCACCAAACTAAATGCCAGGCCCTGATACAGGACCAGGCAACCTATCGCCTGCCACTACTCCAATAAAACCATAATTCTCAAGGAAGGCAGGGAAATTGACAGGGTCAAAGGGCTCCCCACCACAGAGGCGAAAAAGATCAACCCGTCATCACTTAAAAGAAACAAGTCCCTCCTGGCCCCAAAGTGAAACCACTGTAAATCCCCACTGTAGAAAGCATGCAACGAGCCCTATTGTCTCTCCAAACCTGCAGTAAGAGGAGTGGCCATTGAGAAGGCAGGGCAGCAGCGCTTTTGCTCCAGTATCAAACCCGCAGAGGAAAGAGGAAAGCGTAAGAGCCTGTATTAACATCTTGTAGTGAACTGGAACTGAGACAGGTATTAGTATTGTGAGAAAGGACCGGGAGTTACCCTGTTGCCTACAACTCAAACAACCCAGCCAAAATCGTAACCATCAATACTACAACCCAAGGACCTCTCTCCGGGATACGAAGTGAAGCTAGATAACTGCATGGTATGAGAAAGCTTTATCCTCATGAAGAGAAATACTGCCACGAACGGAGTACATATAGGTAGTAAAGTATAATTGGGGGTTCAATCTAATCTGTATTTATACTTGTACTGCCAAAATTGGCCTCTGACAAGTGAGGCAGCCAGGTAGCTGATTAATACACATCAGCCTCAGTAAATAGAATATATCTCTCTGAACTTTTAGCACGTCTATTAAACATGCCCGAATCCCCATCCGTAAAGCTACAGCGCAAAGATATCCAGGGTCCAAAATCTTACTACCACTGTAAACACCAGTGGTCATCACGGACAAAATCACAAACCACACAGGCACACCACACTATGATCACGCAAATGCCTGCACCCAACAACAAAACCACATCTGCTCCCCTAAGCAGTTCCGTAAACCACCCTATATGCACAAACAGGCCAACACATAGTAGGACAATAAAGGAAACAAGCACAATTTCAACCCCAACCTACCCAGATTGTGGAAACAAGACCGGAAGCCAAATTACAGCACGGGGTGGGGAACCACTGTTAGGCGGACGCCAAACTCAAGTATATAACTGAGGGACGTAGGCCAAAATCTTCGTTCGGAGAATCTGTCGAGGAAGGCTCGTCTCGATAAAATAAAAGTAAGGTAAAGATTTATGAGGTAACAATTTAATATTGATAAGATCTCTTCTCCGTTGCTTGATGATGTCTGTAAAGCTCGGGAGGCACTTTGATATTTATATCCCGCGTCTGAGTGTTCGCGGACTACTTCTAACTACTATGCCTCCGAAGTACCACTCTGGTTTTAATACGCAAACGTCCAGAATCTTATAAGTGCGAACACCGTTTGACCCTGAAACTTATCACACCCTTTCGCGGACTCGGAATAGTATTCCTCCGTTGAGATGACTGCGCTATTTGTTATACCAAACAGCCGCCTCCAACTTAGATGTCCGCATAGACTTTTATATGACTTTAGTCTTATTGACTATCGTCCAGTCGTCTCCTCGGTCATGAAGTGATCAGGTTCATGCCGGATCACCTAGTGCCAATCGCAAGTCCGAGCCCGACGTGTCAGCGTCTTAAGGGTCTCCGACTTATCTAGGTCTTCCTTTCTGAGCGTGCTTCCCCTTGGTCCGCCGGCCTCCGTAGAGGGGTCCTATTACTAGGACCAACCAACCTACAGCTGATCTCAGAAGGGTATGGGTGGATTCGGTATACCCCTAATAGCTTCCGCTACTGGGATATCCTCTTGGAGTATTTCGCCGAAAACGTCCCGTCACTTTCGGCCCATAGTTAGGAAGCCTAACTTCGAAGCCTACTATCTCAATGCGCCTCCCACGGATTTCCTCCGTTCCACTTCCCAGATGTCGCCAAAGGTCCCCTCTCATATATCCTGCGAACAGCATGCGGTCGGACGGACGGCGGCGACGTATATGGTGTTATGAAGTGGGCTTCATTGATGTGACATTTTAGTTATGGGACGCAACTCTCGAAATCTCGCTAATGACGTGCGGGCCCCATAAGGGGGCCGGAGGGGGGTGTTGGCACTCCGGTAAATTGAGGGTCTGTGCGCAGTTACCCTACCGTGGGTCTGTGCACATGTCTCGGATTTCCATATGCCTAACAACCACATCACTATACAGAGGGGGGATCCTCAAAGGAGAATTCAACCTGGTCATAGCAATTCACACAACCGGCCTACCAGACACTATCATCATCCCACCCGATATCCTTGCTCAATGAGCAGGAACAATATGGGTAGAGAACCACCACACCCTACTGCAAACGTCCCATCAAAGGCGCGTTCAACATAGGGCTCACAAAATCTGCACCCATAACTGCAACAGGACCAGGTCCCAAAATTGATGAAAAGCCCTCCTCAGCATCGGCGAGCATTATTATTATCATTATTATACTTCATTACACATATGGAGCTGTGCGGGCTATGAAGCTAACTAACATACAATAGTTTCTACACCACAAAAGGGTGCCAGTCAGATATTCTGTCTCATATAGAAAGGTAGCAACGTTCGTTTAGGCCAACTCATGAGCCATAATAACAAAAGGAAATCCTCTAAGCCACCAGATGCCTAACAAATATAGAAATACAAAAGTAATAACCCTGGACAGTCCTGTTCATTCTCTCAGTTACTGCTTGGTGTGCATTGAGGTATTTTGGACATTCCATAGAATTCACCTAGTGGCAGTTGCCACAGTTGCTGCATTTGATGGAGGTGTGCAAACATGCTTTGCCCTTGGTAGGACAATCTTATCTGCTGCAGAGGTGGAGGTGAGCTAGGTGTTCTATGGAGCCAATGCTGCAATATTGGGTGCTGGTACACGGGGAGGGGTGGTGGCCAAAGGCCAGGCATTTGGTGCATTGGGTGTCAGGGCCAAAAGACAAGTAGCCTTGCACTTTGAACTTTTTCCCAAGTAGTGAGATGCCTCTGCTGAGGGCTTTGTCTAGGAAGTCTTTGCCGGTAATAGTGAGGACCATAGCTGATGCCTCTTTATCCTGATGTTAGGCTGGGGTGGTGAGCCATCTAGGAGGGCGTGGGAGGTAGGTGCCTGGGTTGAACTCTTCAATTTCAGACTAAATAGTAGAGAAGGTAGAGGAAATGGGAACTCCATGGAGGATGAGCTTGTGCCAGATTTCAGCTTATCTGAGGCCAATGGCTGCTGGGATGGTGGCTCTGATTGCTACATCAATGGCAGAACAATACGCTTTGAAGACACAGGGGGCAGTTGTGTTATCATTAGTGTGGAGGACCACATGGTGGTTAGTGGTGAATTCGATTGTTGCAATAAGAGGTTTCTTGATTGCGTTGTTAGTCCTTATCAATCCTGCCGACAACCTACACCCCCTACCTCTGCCCAAAGACTAACCCCATTTCCTTCTGCCTTTTCTGACATGGACTATACCTTTTCATTTCCCCCTGCCACTACTACTTCAACATCTGAACTTCCTTGCTTGGAATAATTTCTACATCACTTGGTAGAACAGATTATGGATGTCCAGCCTGCCTACCCTCAACCTCACCAGGAATTCCTCTCTCAGCTTCTTACTAATATTAGCAGCTACACTAACATTAGTATTTTTTTTTGTTTTTTTTTATATCATATATTGCTTGTTAGGTACAAGAACGTGCATGCAGCGTAAGCTATCGCAAAAAGAAAACCTTAATCCCAAACAAACAAACAAAAGAAACCATCGGCTCAAATCTCCAAAACAACAAATCCGTCGCAAGCACCTCAAACGGTGACCACTCATGATAGTAAAGAAAAATCAAGAAACTTTCAACTGAAAAACGCAATAAAATAAAATTCATCAACAATAAAGTAAAGCTTAAATCAGGGCAGCGGGGGGGGTAGGTCCTCCCGAGGGGGTGAGAGCGGCCTAATCGGCGGCATGGGAGGCGGGAATCCGGTACCAGTAGTGCGGATGTAGTTGGCGAGGCCTATGATGGCAGGAAGTGAGGACCAGATTGGTGAGCCTTGGCCGATGTCGGAAACCCCAAGGAGGTAGAGTCTCCTCTTATCAGCTTTAGCCGAGGATTGAAGTATTGCCTGGTTGAACATCTCATTGTCTTCCTCGTAGAAGGTGCATAGGGTGGAGGACTGGGGGTCGTCCCAGGAGTGGTGAGCGGCCAGGTAGCTTTTCCCGGCCCTGGCTTAGTGTATGCGTCCCGCGGTAAAGCGGTCCAGGCCCATGAAGGCGTGCGGCCTTAGCGTGGCCTTGTATGGGCAGAAGAGAGGGGGTGGGGCCAGGTGAGTCCAGTCTTCCAGTAGTCTGTTCCGTAGTGAGGCCTTGAGAGCTTTATAGTTCATTGGGGTGGGAGGTATCGGACCCAGCCCTTGCTCCAGGGTCAGGTAGGTGGGTGGCAACGTTGTGGCCTGTCTCATGGCTGGCAGCAGGAGGTGCGCCAGCGAGTCAATGGGTAGGTGCCTCCTCATTGGCAGTTCGGCCTCATATTGGCGCCAGCCTAGCGGGATGTAGTTCTGGGTTCTCCCCTTGACTAGCTTCCTGTGTACGGATCTGTCTGAGTGGGAGGTGTAGGAGGGGAAGTCTGGGGAGAGCCTGGCAGATGCTGGGTTGTAGGCAGGGGAGGAGCAGGCCAAACGAAGTGCTGCCATCCTTCTCCGGTGGGTGATAAGCAGATCCAGGGGGTGGAGGCAGGCCTTAATGGCCAGAATGGTCATTGGGGTTGAGCTGAAGCAGTTCGTAACCCATCTCATGACTTTGTTCCATAGGACCGACATCTTTTCCATTGTGGCGAGTGTTGGTATCAGGAGGTCAGCTCCATACGTGAGGATAGGAAGGATGAGGCCCATAGCAAGCCTTCGCCACATGTGGGGGGGCATTCCAATCCCGGGAGGCGCAAGCCTTGTCATAGCAGAAAAGGCCCCAGAGGCCATTGTGAGTCGCTTGGTGAAGTGTGTGGTTGTTTCCAGGGTGGGGGTGAACCAGAACCCCAGCCATCTTAGAGAAGAGGAGGGTGTAAAAATAAAGCCGTTTAGAGCTATCGGTTGGTTAGAGACTGGAGATCTGTCCTTAGGCGTCCTCTAGTGTATTTGTTCCGTCTTGGGGATTGAAAAGGAAACACCAATCCGTGCTGCCCTGCTGTGCAGTAAAGAAAAACAATATTGAAGATACCTAATATTCCCCCTGTAAGAAGCAGTAGAAACTGTAATTGAAAAATCATCAACATAGGAAAAAATCACCCCTTGGGGTATAGAAACATGCAATTCAGAAACATAAATCACAAACAACAACGGAGAAACTGGTGATCCTTGAGGAGTCCCCACCTGAATGGGAGAAAAAACCCCGAAGGCCCCCTGAAACAACAAGCGGCATGAACGATCTGTAAGAAAGGAACGAACCCAGGCTACCAGGTATTTGGAAGTCCCTTTGGCTCTGAGTTTAGCTGTAAGAAGGCTAGAGGAAACATTATCGAACCCTCCCTTTATGTCCAAAAATTGGGAGGAGGCTTTGTAGGAGGGGTTTTCTCTTGCCCTTACATCTTGGGTGAGGGCAGCAGTGGCATCAAAGGTTGAAAGGGCGGCTAGTGAACCACACTGATTAGGGTTGGAGAGCCCCACTTCGCGGGCGATGAGGGAGAGGCAGGTGGCTACTATCCTTTCCAGTATCTTCCAGAAGGTTTCAAGTAGAACAATAATCCGGAACGAGGCCGGGGTGGAGTAATCTGGTTTTGCTGGTTTAGGTAGGACCACCCCATTAGACATCTTGAGGCACCTTGAATGGTGTCCGTATGCCAAGAGGGGGGCGAGAAGAGATGTGAGTATGTTTTGGTTGATGGTATGGACTTTCTTCCAGATCCCGTACGGGATTTGGTCTGGGCCCGGGGCTGAGATATTCGAGGATTTGCCAAGGGCAGAGGAGATCTTTGCGGGGGCTAGTGGTGGGTGTTCGGGGTCGAATTGTGGGTAGGCCAGTGATTGCGTTGGCAGTTTTGGTAGGAAGACGTGGTTTAGTAGACCTTCGTTGATTTTGTTAGGGGAGTTGGCGTCAGGCAGGTCTGGGAATCTGTCTTCATCTCTTCCCATGGCCGCCCTCTTGGCTTTCCAAACCGACTGTGGTGTCACTCTGGCCAGAAACTCTTTCCAGTATTTGGCTTTGGCCTTCTTAATTGCCTTGAAGTACCGGTTGCGGTGGGATCTTAATTCCTCTAAGGATGGTTCTGCCGGGTCTTTCCTATGTTCCCTCGAGGCCCGGTGATGTGCCTGTCTCAGGTGGGTCATTGTCATGTCCCACCAGGGCTTCGCGTGGACGGAGACCCTTTTGGTTGGGGTGCAGGCTTTGATCAGTGTGGTGAGTGTTAGCAGGTGTCTCTCTAGCTAGTTGTCTTGATCGAGGTCGGTAGGGTTGGGGCGTGGTGGCGGAATCAACAGTCCTTTCAATTTTTCTGCAGCAGTTGTCCAGTCTGTCTTGTCCCAGTATGGGGTTGGAGGTGGTGGCCTGAGTAAAGGTGCCATGAACATGATAGAGATTGGGAGGTGGTCAGAGCCTGTCGCTGGTAGGCGGGTCGACCAAGATTGCAGGAAGCAAATGAGGGGTGAGTTGACGAAGGCCAGGTCAATAACCTCAGGCCTAGTGTTGTGGTCAAATGGAAATCTGGTGTATGCTCCAGGGGTATTGCAGAGTTCGAAGCCATTGTCGTGTGCTTGTTCAAAGTATGGGCTGGAAGTTGAAAATTCATTAGAAGAAATGGTTCTCAGGGGATCAGATTGTGGATGGTGGATGTTGAAGTCCCCTGCCACAAGAGTGGGGAAGGGGTGTAGGGTAAAGCATGTAGCTGGGTCAATTGTTCTGTTCCCAGAGGAAGTGCCAACCATCGAGTACAGGTTGAATACCCTAGACTGTGAGTATTTGGAGTCAAAGAGTCCTAGGGCAAAACCAACATCGATGGCCATAAAATCAGGCCTGTTAAAAAACATAGGAAGTACCGCAAACACATTCAAAAAATCCCTGTAAACGTAGGTAGCCACCTTGGGAGGTCTCCCTTGTTTAAATGGTGGAGCAAATGATTTAAAAGATGCAAAAGTGGGGAGCCTGTTGCGGTACACAGGGGGGTCCTGCAACAGTATTATCTGTTGGGGGGCTTTCAGAGACTGAAAGCTATTAAACAATGAAAGAAACACATCCCAGCTTCCCAGGCAGTTATGTTGAACAAAGAATAGTTGCTTAAGAGAGGGTGGGGGAGGTGGCCCTATGTGCGAGGTGCAGGTAGAGTCCACCACCTTTATGCACCTGAAATGGGGTCTTCGGAAGAGAACGCATCAGCCAACGGGGGGGCCGACTCGTTTGGGTATTGGGGCCTTAAACAGGCTCATTGTTAGGGTGCGCCAGGTTAATTGGGGTGGGGTCTCCGCAATGCTGGTGTCAGTCTGTTTGCCTTTCCCTTCAGGGGTGGTGGGTCTTGAGTTATCCTCGTCCGTGTCCATCCCTTCTTCCTCTTGGGCTGGTGGCAGGTCATCCCTGGCCACTGGCTTGGGTCGGGAGGGGCAGTCGTTATTGGTCGCAGAGTGATCCCCTAACCAGTTGGGGCATTTCAAGGGTGAGGTGAGGCAGCAGGCAGCTACAGCCTTGAGGTGTCTGTTTTTGGGGCATGTAGGGTTGGTGCACCGATGGGCTGAGCGGGGGTGAGAACCAGAGCAGAGCCGGCAGACTGAGGTGCTCTCCTTGCACATAGGAGAGGGGTGTCCAAATTTCCAGTACTTCCGGCACTGCATGTAGCGGCTTTTGGAGTGGCAGACATCCACTTTGCGGTGCTTGGAGTATAGGTAAATGGTCCTTCCCATCTTCACAACGTCAGTAGGAGGAACCGATACAACAATCGAGGTAGAGTTTTTAGTGGCCCTTATTTCACGGTTAGGCTGCAGGTATCTTGCAGACAAGATCGTCACGCCCATTGTATTTAGGATAGAGTTTCCCAGCTCAGAGCGGAGCTCCTCTGGGTCCGACGGAAGGAAGGGGATAGGTAAGCCATGGATGGCCAATTGGACTTCATTGGGGGCCGGCCTAAATGGCCTGAATGGGTTCTCTCCAACTGGGAACGCCTTGTTGAACCTCGCGGCGAGGGCGTCATAGTATGGGGAGTAGGTGGTAGTGGGGGTCTGTAGGGAGCGGGTTGTAAGGGTGAGGGCACCCCTGGCATTAACCGAGGTGCTGAAGCATAGTGGGTGGGGGCAGTTCGCTTCCTTTAGTACTTGGGCTGCTATGTCCGGGGCTGTTGCAACTATCCAAAGTGCGTCTTGGTGAGGGAGGGGAGTCTCTCGCGGTGAGAAGAACCTTCTGTCCGCCCCTGGAAGGTCGTGTGGCCTTCATACTGAGGGGCCCTCACCCATCGACGCTGCGACTTGGGCTGCAGAGGCAGAGGTCTTGTCTCCACTCTTTGGTTTTTTGGACTTCCTTGCCTCAGATTGCGCTTGCGGAGCGGCAGCCTGGGTATAGGTTGACGGCTTGGATTTGCCTTTGCTAAGAGCCTGGTTGAGTGACGGCTCTAGGTGGCCAGAGGTGAACGAGTAGGTGCTGTATTTTCCCTCGCGGAAGGCCTGGGCTTCCCAGGATCGCGGGTGCTTAACTGCATAGGAGTTGGAATCACTATACCACTTCTCCGTGGCTGTGTCGTAGCGGGGGATATCGGAGTCAAAGTCAGTCATCGGGCTGTCTGTTGGGATGGGGTGGGCAGGCTGGTTTGTTCCAGTCTGTTTTAGCTGTTTTGCTGGTTCGGATTGATTTGCCATGGCAGTAGGCTTTGCCGAGAGAGTGGCTGCCACTCTGGATGAGAGATCAGCCACTGTGGCTTGAATAGAGGCTAGGGAGGGGCCCGTGGTGGGTTGGGCTTGTTGTGAGGGTTTGGTAATTTTGCTTTCGAAGGAACCGATCCTGGCATGGAGGGCTGCTATTCCTTCGAGCGTGGTCATGATCAGGGGGAGGATCGAGGCTTCTCCCACTGTTAGGCTTCTGAGATCAGCATCCCATAAACTAGGGAATATGTCTCGATTGGTGGCTAGGTTGGAGGTGGTGTGGTTGTACATCTCTCTGAGGAGAGGGAGGTTGGGGTTGAGCGGGCCTACAGAGGAGGACCGTGTTGGGTTTTGGGGGGGGGAGGAGTTGATCTGAGCTGCTGGTGCCCAGGCAGGGGCAGTTGGGACTTGAGCAGTTCTTCCTGCGTAGGGGTGGGAGCGGTCAGAGGTGCGGGATTCTGGGCGCGAGGCCCTACCACTGTTGTCAGTCATAGCAGAAGATATGAATCAAGTGAGGAGTGGGGTCGCTTATAGAGTGAAGCCTAAGCGAGAGGCCAAAATTGGTGTATCTAGCTGGTTGCCACCCAAAAACTTGGAGTTTAGGGATGACCGCAAGGGGTAATTTTTCAAACGAGAGGTGAATAGAGGCCCCGGAGCGTGAGTCTAACATTATTATTTCTTTTCTTTTTCCTTTTTTTTCTTTTTTTTTTAAATCATGTATTGCTTGTTATGTACAAGAACGTGGATGCAGCGTAAGCTATGGTAAAAAGAAAACCTTAATTCCAAACAAACAAACAAACGAAACCCTCGGCTCCAGTCTCCAGCATGACAAATTCGTCATAAGCACCACCAACGGTGAACATTCAAATCAGTAAAGAAACAACATCTTTGCCCCGAGCAAGCAGCAAAAGAAAAATTCAATCAAGCAAGTATAGCAATTCAAAGCAGAGCAGTGGAGGAGGAAAATCCCCCTTCAGTCGGGCGAAAGAGCCTTGATTGGCGGCATTGGGGGGGGGAAACTGGTTCCAGTTGTCCGGATATAATTAGCCAGCCCGATCACAGCTGGCGTTGTGAACCAAATAGGTGCGGCGGGACCAACGTCGGCAACTCCACGGAGGTAGAGCGACCTCATGTCAGTCTTAGCCGAGCAATGGAGGATAGCATGGGGGCATGTTTCGTCGTCTTCCTCGCAGAACGTGCACGTCGAGGATGCCAGGGGTTCCTCTCAGGAGTGGTGACCACGGAGGTAGCTTTTTCCAGCCCGCATTTGATGTATTCTTGCGGCCATGAAGTGGTTAAGTCCCATGAACGCATGCGGCCTCAACGTGGCCCTATAGGGGTAGTATCGGGGGGGTGGTGCTTGATGGACCCAGTCTGCGCGGAGTTTCTGCCTGTGAGAGGCCTTGAGAGACTTATACAACAAGGGGAGGGAGGGCATTATAGCCAGGCCTGGCTCTAGGCTTGGGTAGGCAGGTGGGAAGGTCTTAGCCTGTGGGAAGATTGGGAGCAGGAGGTGTGCCATAGCATCTATCGGAAGGTGTTTTCTCATGGGTTGTTCAGCTTTGTATTTGCTCCAGCCCAAGGGGATGTAGTTCTGAGTGCGTCCCTTGAGGAGGTTGCGATGCGTCGCCCTCCTTGGGTGGGACATGTATGAGGGGAAGTCTGGGGGGAGCCTGGCTGATGCCGGGTTATAGGCAGGGGAGGAGTAGGCTAGTCTGAGTGCCGCCATCCTTCTGCGATGAGGTATAAGCAGATCAAGGGGTGGAAGGCACGCCTCCACTGTTAGGATAGTGATGGGGGTAGATGTGAAGCAGTTGGTGACCCACCGCAACACTCTGTTCCACAGGACAGACATCTTGTCCAGAGTTGCAAGCGTGGGGGTGAGGAGGTCCGCTCCGTACGTCAGGATGGGAAGGATTAGGCCCATCGCGAGCCTACTGCACATGTGAGGAGGAATTCCTATACCAGGTGGAGCGAGCCTTCTGATAGCCTAGAAAGCTCCTGAGGCCATTGTGAGTCGTTTGGTGAAGTGTGTAGTGGTTTCCAAGGTCGGGGTGAACCAGTATCCCAGCCACCGCAGGCAGGAGGAGGGTGCAAAGACAGAGCCGTTAAAGACTATGGGTAGTTTAGAGACCGGGGACCTGTCTTTGGGTGTCCTCCAGTGGATTAGTTCCGTCTTGGGGATCGAAAAAGAAACTCCAATCTTCACTGCCCTGCTTTGAAGCAAAGAAAAAACATATTGAAGATACCTAATATTCCCCTTGTAAGAAGTAGTAGAAACCGTGATTGAAAAATCATCAACATAGCAAAAAATTACCCCGCGGGGTATGGAAATATGCAATTCAGAAACAAAAATCACAAACAATAAAGGAGAAACAGGAGAGCCTTGGGGCGTGCCAACTTGAACTGGGGCAAACACTCCCGGTGCCCCTGGAAACAACAAGCAGCAAGAACGGTCAGAGAGGAAGGATCAAACCCAGGCGACCAAATACCTTGTGGTACCTTTGGCCCTTAGCTTTGCGGTGAGGATAGTAGAGGAGACATTGTCAAAGCCCCCTTTTATGTCCAGGAACAGGGAGGAGGCTTTGGAGGAGGGGTTCTGTCTAGCCCTGACTTCATGGGTCAGAGCAGCTGATGCATCAAAGGTTGAAAGGGCAGCAAGGGAGCCGCATTGATTGGGGTTCAGTAGGCCCACTTCTCGGGCTATGAGGGAGAGTCTTGTAGCGACTATCCTTTCCAGTATTTTCGAGATAGTCTCGAGTAGGACTATTATTCGGAAGGACGAGTGAGTTGAGTAGTCTGGCTTACCAGGTTTAGGGAGCACTACCCCATTAGCCATTTTGAGACTTTTTGGGTAGTGTCCATAGGCAAGGAGGGGGGCCAGGAGGGTCGTCAGTAGCGCTGGGTTAGTTGCGTGAACTTTCTTCCAGACCCCATACGGTATCTGGTCCGGTCCAGGGGCTGAGGTGCTAGAGGACTTGGCGAGGGCCGCTGAGATTTCTGCGCGTGTAAGAGCGGGGTGTTCCGGGTCGAAGCGGGGATAGGCAACTGTCGGTATTGGTGGTTTTGGGGGGAAGAAGTGTTCTAGTAGGGCGGTGTTGATCTGTGTTAGGGTGGTGGCCTCGGGAAGCTCGGGAAACCTGTCTTCCCCTCTGCCCATAGCTGCCTTCTTAGCTTTCCAGACTGTCTGGAGTGTCACTCCAGCCTGGAATTCTTTCCAGTAAGATTCTTTAGCTTTCTTAAGCGCTTTAAAGTAGCGGTTTCGGTGGGACTTCAGCTCCTTCAGGGATTCAGGGGTGGGATCCCGTCGATGTTCCCTTGCAACGCGGTGGTGAGCTTGCCTTAGGTGGGTAATTTCCATGCTCCACCAGGGTTTCGAGTGAATAGTTACCCTTTTAGAAGGGGTGGATGTCTTGAGCAGGGTTTTTAGGGAGAGCAAATGCCTCTCTAGCCAGTTGTCTAGGTCTAGACCGGTAGGGTTCGGAGGAGGGGGTGGAAGCGTTGTCGATTTCAGTTTTCCCTCAATTGCCGTCCAGTCTGCTTTATCCCAGTAGGGCATTGGAGGGGGTGAGCGGAGGAGAGGGGCAGTGAACGTTATTGATATGCGTAGGTGATCTGATCCGGTTTCTGGCAGCCATGTGGACCAAGACTGAAGAAAACGGGTAAGTGGGGCATTTGTGAAGGCCAGGTCAATGACCCCAGGTCTGGTGTTATTGTCAAAGGGGTACCTTGTGAAGGCCCCTGGGGTGTTGGAGAGTTCAAAATCACAGTCTTTCGCCAGTTCGAAGTAGGGGCTGGACGTTGAGAATTTGTTTGATGAGATGGCCCTTAGTGGGTCAGCTTGGGGGTGGTGTATGTTGAAATCGCCTGCCACAAGCGTAGAGAAGGCATTGCGTGGGAAGCAAGTACTTGGGCTGTCCGTCCTGTTTCCAGAGGAGGTGCCGGTGAGAGGATGCGTTGATTATTATTATTATATCTCATTACCCTTATGGAGCCGCACCTGCTATGAAGCTAACTAACATACAATAGTCTTTACACCACGCAAGGGTGCCACTCTGATATCCCGTCTCCTATAGAAAGGTAGCAACATTCGTTGGAGCCCGCTCATGAGCCATAATGACAAAAGAAAATCCTCCAAGCTGCCAAATGCCTAACAAATAAAGGAACTACCAGTACTTAAACCTAAGCTGCCCTGTTCCTCCTATCAGTTGCTGCCGGGTGTGCGTGAAGGTAGGTGGCACACTCCTTGGAGGTGGCCAAGTGATTGTTACCACAGTTGAGGCAAAGGATGGTAGTGTGTAGGCACGGCTTGCCTTTAGTGGGGCAGTCTGATTTGCCGCAAGTGTGGAGGTGTGCTGGGTGCTACTGGGAGCAGATAGCACAGCGTGGGGTTTTAGTGCACTAAGAGGGGTGATGGCCGAATTCCAAGCATCGGGAGCATTGAGTGTCAGGACGAAAAGTGAGGGAGCATTGGACTTTGATCTTCCTGCCAAAGAGTGAGAGGCCTCTACTGATGGGCTTTTTCTGTGGAGTCTTTGCCAGCAATGGTGAGGACCATAGTAGAAGCTACTTTGTCCTTGCGTTGGGCATCAGTGGTGAGCCACCTTGGAGAGCGGGGAAGGTGGGTGTCTGGGTTGTAGGTTTCAACCTCAGCTTGCACTGTGGGGAAGGTGGGGGTGGTAGGAATGCCGTAGATGATGACCTTGTGCCAGACTTCATCTATTCTAAGGCCATTAGCAGCAGGAACAGTTGTTCTGATGGCTTCCTTAATCGCGAAATTGTGCCCTTTGAGGACCGTGGAGGCAGGAATGTTATCCTTGGTGATTAGGAGGACATGGTGGTTGGGTGTGAACGCTATGTTGGAGGTCCATTGCTTTTTGATTGCGGTGTTGACCGCATCGTGGATGGTAAGGTGGTTGGTGTCTTCAGGAAGAGGGGTTCCATCTCTTTCAATCACAATTGTACCGTCGCGTTTGGTCAAAACTGCAGTGGTTGCATTTTTGGCTAGTGAAGCTGTTGTAGCCTTGGTAGGGAGTGTTCTGGACAGTTTCTGGGCCCAGGTCTGCTGTGGTGGGGGTACTGGTAGGGGGGTAGGCTGGGTGGTGGTAGAGGGGCTGGGGTGTTGTTGTAGCTGGGTCTGAAGGGTTGTGACTTGGGTGATGAGAGTAGCAACTTGATCCTTAAGCTCTGGAGTGTCTTTGATCTGGCGTTCTTGAACAATCAACATAGGGGCTTCAAGGGGTTGGAGACGATGTGACATTTGGTTGATGTTTTTGGCTGCGGAGTTTTGTCTCTCAAAGAGAGTATCAGTGACTACATCCAGGTATTCCAGGGAAAGAGGTTCCTCATCATGTTCAGAGCCTGGAGGATTGCTGGTATCGACAACAGTCCGGACAGGAAAGGAGAAACCCTCTCCCCATATCAGTGTCTGCTGGTGAAGAGTGTTGTGGTGGGCGGGGGCTGGGGTTGAAAGGGGTGGCAAGAGGGTTTGTGGCACCTCTGCCTCTTCCTCTGCCTCTGGGGGCCATCAGAGGGAACGGGAGATAAACTCAGTTGATACAGGTAGATGGAAACAAATTGGAGAGGATGATGTGTTGATCAAAAGTCTTTAAAAGTGGTAGGGGACGCGGTGAGAATTGGTTGTGGGCCAATGAGGTGGAAGCTCGGGAAAGGCTTTGGTGTGGTTTTTTCTTTCGCTGTGGTTGTAACGGCAACTGAGTCTGAGGATGCATTGAGGTTACTCCATGTTAGGTAGAATGTTAGGCGGACGCCAAACTCAAGTATATAACCCTGGGATGTAGGCCAAAATCTTTGTTCGGAGAATCTATGGAGGAAGGCTCGCCTCGATAAAGTAAGGGCAAGGTAAAGATTTATGAATTAAACAATTTTATATTGATAAGATCTCTTCTCCGTTGCTTGATAATGCCTGTAAAGCTCGCGCGGTACTTCGATATTTATATCCCGCATCTGGGTGTTCGCGGACTACTTCTAACTACTATGCCTCTGAAGTACCACCCTGGTTTTAATACGCAAACGTCCAGAATCTTATAAGTGCGAACACCCTGCGACCCTGAAACTTATCACACCCTCTCGCTGACTCGGAATAGTATTTCTCCATTGAGGTGACTGCGCTATTTGTTATACCAAACAGCTGCCTCCAACCTGGATGTCCGCAGAGACTTTTAGCTGACTTTTACTCTTGTTGACTATCGTCCCAGTTTTCTCTTCAGTCATGAAGTGATCAGGTTCATGCTGGGCCACCAAGTGCCAAACGTAAGTGGGAGCCCGACGTGTCAGCGTCATTACGGGTCTCCGACTTTTCTAGGTCTTCCGTTCTGAGCATGGTTCCCCTTGGTCTGCCGCCCTCCGCAGCGGGGTCCTATTACTAGGACCACCAACCTACAGCTGATCTCAGAAGGGTATGGGTGGATTTGGTATACCCCTGATAGCTTTCACAACCAGGATATCCTCCTAGAGTATTTAGTAGGAAAACGTCCAGTCACTTTAGGCCCCTAGTTTAGGAAGCCTAACTTTGAAGCCTACTGTCACAATGCACCTCCCATGGATCTCCTCCGTTCCACTTCCCAGATGTCGCCAAAGGTCCCCTCCCATATATGCTGGGAACAGCATGCGGTCGGACGGATGGCTACGACGTATATGGTGTCCTGAAGTGGGCTTCATTGATGTGACATTTTAGTTATGGAACGCAACTCTCGAAATGTCGCTAATGACGTGGGGGCCCCATACGGGGTCCGGAGGGGGGTGTTGGCTTCGGTAAATTGAGGGTCTGTGCGCAGTTACCCTACCGTGGGTCTGTGCACATGTCTCGGATTTCCATATACCTAACATGAGCTTCCTCCTATTAGGCTTCGCCTCGAATGCCTTCATAACCATTTTATAATTTATTCTACATACATTTTAAGACTCTGTGTGGTCCGAGCAAAAAACCTCCCACGTTTACTTGGCCACAGTAGGAAAACCTTTTCCTCACTATCTTACTTCTGCCCTTCCGGGCATGTCCGGATTTTCATTATGAAAATTCTCCACAACTTCCTCCGCATTTTCAATACCGGTTGCAGGCGCCCATGTGTTCTCATCTTCCGAACATGCTTGCCATTTAACGAAGTACCACAGTTCCCGCTTCTCTTGATACCGGCTGCGTCCTCCTTTCCTGTAAGAACAAATCTCGCTTCTTACAATTTTTTCAACCTCCCATTGCACATCGCCATCAATATCCTCCATTTTTCTCGTCGGTTGATGGTGATTGTCATGAACTGGCTCGCGGTAGGGTTCCAATAGTGCGACATGGAATAAGTGATGAATATTCCATTGGTCGGATATGTTGAGCTTAAATGCTCTGGACCCGCGTTTTTCCATAATTTAGAAGGTGCCGTATAGCTTTGGACTTCGCACCTTGGATTTCCATTGGGTGCGGATGTTTTTTACGTTTAAGATTACTTTGTCCTTGATCTTGAAGTCCGGCTGTTGTCAAGCTTACTGGTCATAATACTTCGACCTCCCTGCGCGTGTCTTTTCTAGTGACCCTCTTGCTCGTTCATGTATCGTCTTAATCCAGTTCGCGTAAAGTGTCTCTCCTGGATTTTTGGCTTTGCGCTCTTTCATCCACTGTGTCAGTGCATGGAATACGTAGTTTGCATAGAATGGAGACATCCTGTGAGCATTGGTTCTGGAGTTGTTATAGGTGTGTTCAGCTAGCGGTAGCAGCTGATACCAGTCATCCTGATCGTAATTGACAAAACGTCGAAGGTAACCTCCTGCACTTGGTTGGTACGTTCGGTTTGTCTGTCAGTCTGAGGGTGATATGCCGTTGACATTCTTTGCTTGATTTCCAGCTCCTTGCAAATGGATTCCCAAAATTCTCCTACAAACTTTGAGTTCATGTCTGAGACGATTTCGGTTGGTAGGCCATGCAGCCTCCATACCTCTTTCAGGAATGCGTTTGCGACATCCCTGGCTGTAGCCGAGGTCTGTATCCCGATGAAATCTGCCATCTTCATGAATCGATCGCCTACTACGATTATCTGAGTGCATCCTTGCGATTCCGGTAGTTGGGTAATGAAGTGCACGGAGATGGACGCCCATGCGGCGTAGGGTATTTGCAGTGGTTGCAATAATCTGTACTTAGCGTGTCTAGGCGATTTGTTATGTTGGCATTCATCGCAGGATCGTACGTAGTTGTTGACCCATGCCGCAAGTCCTTTCCAGTAGAAGTCTCACATGATTATTTTCAAAGTTTTTTCTTGTCCGAAATGTCTTGCAACTTTTGCATCGTGACATCCTTCTGCGATCTTAGTATATAGCGCCTGACTATTTGGTACAAATAGTCTTTGCTTATAATATAGTAGATCGTCAGTTAAGGTCCAGTCTTTGAGAAAATCCTTTCCTTCGTCTCGTAACCTAATGAGTTCTGCCCTTCGTTGCTTCCATGCTGCATCAGTTTGGATAGCCGCCTGTATCTCGTTTAAGAATTCACGCTTAAACTGCTTCATACCTTTCTGCAGGATAATAGCATTTGACATTAGAGCTTTTCCGGGTATTTCTGAAATATCGTACCAATGTTCGTTGTCTTTAGCCCAGGCCTGTAGATACCGGATACTAGATTCCTGTTCCTTGACGATCAAGGATCTGGTTGCTATATCAGTGCTTCCGAATCCCGCCGTTCCTCGCTCCGTCTCTTCCTAGTTGTCGACTTCCATCATGTCCGAGGTGTTGACCTTTTCTACCACTAGTTGAGCTATGCGATCGCCCCTTCTTATTTGGCAGTCTACATCTTTATGGTCGAAAAGTACGACTTTGAGTTCGCCGGTGTAATCAGCATCGATTACACCTGCGCCGGGGGAGATTCCGCTTCGGACCGCTAATCCACTTCTTGGGGCAACTCATCCGTATGTTCCTTGGGGTAGCCCCACAGCTCTACCCGTGCTTATTAACGCTTGTCCATATTTCGGGACAATGTCATCCTCAATGGCATACAGGTCATGTCCTGCCACCATTCTTGAGCCTTTAGTTGGTAAATATGCCTTCTTGCTCAATCTTTAGACCCTAATGACGGGTTCTTTTCCACCTCTTCGAGGTTCCGAATCTAAATCCTTTTCTCCATCCCTGTCTTCTCCTTCATTGCCTACCCTCACAACTAGTAATACCGAGAAATTTTCTTCTTTCAAAATTTATTGTTCGCGGTACGTAGCTCCCTCCTGAGGACGGTACTCCGGCCCTCTGCTTAATGCATCAGTCTTTCCGCCCTTTGTGCCTGGTCAGTATACAATGCGTAAATTGTATTCTACCAACTTCTGAGCCTATCGAATTTGACGGCCACTCCAGACTTTTGAGGTGAGCAAGTATTCTAGGTTTTGATGGTCGGTAAAGACTGTGATGGGTTTCTCCGTTCTGATCAAGTAGTGTCTCCATTCTTCAAAACATTCTAGGATCGCGATGAGTTCTTTATCATGAATCTCATGATTGCGCTCCGCCGAGTTTAATTTTCCGGAATGGAAAGCTACTGGATGCCATCTTTTCTCAAAGTATTGTGAAAGGACTCAGCCAAGTGCAAAATCGCTAGCGTCCGTTTCTACCACCGTTTCTCTTTCTGGAAAAAAAGTGGTGGAGTATGGGGGCTGTGGTAGATCGGTGCTTTAGTTCTTTGAAAGCAGTTTCCTGTTCAATTCTCCATTTAAAATTCTCAGGATTGTCTTGTAATGTCACGGTTATTGGCTTGCAAATAGTGGGAAAGTTTTTTATAAATTGTCGGTAGAAGTAAGCAAACCACATAAAGACTTGTACTTCTCTAACCAACCTAGGTGTTTTCCAGACCATTATGGATTCCACCTTCTGGGTGCTCATAGACACCCGATCGGCCGCCACCATATAGCCGAGGAATTCTACTTCCGTGGCATGGAAAGTCGATTTCTTTAGCGATACGGCCAATTGAAAGTCTGACAGACTTTGTAAAACTCTTTTGATAGCCTCAATATGTTCCTTCTCATTTTTTGAACAGATGAGAATATCATCAAGGTAACATACGACTCCAACGTCAAGGTGTTCCTGAAGAACACGGTGCATCATATCTTGGAAAGTTGCCGGAGCGTTGACCAATCCAAAAGGAATAACCTTATATTCGTAATATCCGTATCTTGTACTGAACGCCGTTTTCCATTCGTCTCCTTCTTTTATCTTAATCAGGTGGTAAACGTCCTTAAGGTCTAATTTGGTGAAGATCTTTGCGCCGGCTACTCTATCTCTGAGTTCTGACATTAGTGGAAGGGGATGTTTGTTGAGGATCGTAATCTTATTTAGATTTCGGTAATCCACAACTAGGCGTAGTCTACCATCTGGCTTAGGTACAAACAATGTTGGTGCTCCTGGTGGTACTTGACTCCTTGTCATTTTTCCTTGCTTAATTATTGTTTCCAGGTATTCCCGTAACGCCTTAAGCTCTTTTTCGGATAGTGGATATATCGGCCCACAGGGGGCAGTTAATCCTAGAATCAACTTAATTTCGTGATCGAATGTCCATCTAGGGGCTAATTTTTCTGCTGTCTGGGCTGCAAACAAATGATTGTAAGTCCAGTATTCTTTCGGTAATGATTCGAGTTCCACCGTATTTTCGATGCCTACGATTCTTCCCATGCGACAGGCATTAGGATCCTAAGCGACGGATTCGTCATGCTCGAACATATCCGCTATTCCTTCATCTTCCTCCACACAGTTTTGGCAACTTTTTGCGGAGAAAGTCCAATTTTCTGCATCTTCTATGTGAGACACTGGGTGTTTACGATGCCACCAACCAAACGGAATTATCATTCCATCGTAACCTGCCTTAGCCACTTCACAAGACACTTCAGAGATGTGGCGGTTTTTTCCTATTTCTAATTTGATAGGGAGAGTATAACACTTCACTCCTGAGGCTCCTGGCAATCCGTCCAAGCCTAAGATATCAACTGCATTACTGCATTCTATTGTAGGAATGCGAAGGTCTGCAACTAGGTCCTGGTTGATAAGGAACACCTTGGATCCCGAGTCTAACAGGACTTTAACTTTGTATCGCTTATTGTGTATATGGAGGTAAGCGATCCCCTCCGGACAGTTGTATCGTTTTGGTTTTGGAGCTTCTAAGTCCGCGCGCTTAGCTCGGATAAGACTTTCTTGTTTCTTTCGCTTAGGCATCGTTGGTATTGGGTGTAGGTAACAAGATGTTTGTTACTACGCCCGCGTAGTTTCGACCATTGAGGTCTCCACAGACAAACTAGTAACACTTTAGCTCTAACAATCTGGGTCTACATACTAAAGCCGCGTTTCACCGATACACTATTGCGCACGACCAGTTTTCAGGCTGGATGCCTTCTCCCGACACACCAGACCTAGGCTCATAGCAGATTTTGGGGCGGTTATTAACCATTTTACTCCCCAATTGTGCAGTTCACCCTTTCAGCGAGTCCTTTCCCTTAGGATTTCGGTTATCCGTCCAGCTCCCTCAAAGGGGCCTTGTGCACCAAAGTGGTTCATCCCTATCCCATACCCTGGCCAGAAGGCAAGGTAGTACATATGTATAATATGACTCAGACTCGTGTGGTAGGTGGAACGGCCCACGTCAATTGTCCTCCTATCGTGTATTGTTATCAGGTAGATCTTCCATTGCTATGTCCCCACTTCTTCGGTATAGTAACATGCTTGCACACGGGTAGCAGGCAACCACCAGGCGACTCCAGGAACTTCGTACTGTTGGCTCCCGGGCCATGTGGGCATGTTAACTATCCTCTCTTTCGATCAAGACTCTCCATATATTGATTCTTGTATTCGCACTCATAAGTCCCTTGTGGGGTCCCTTCACTTAGAGCCTGCTTGCATTGATCCTGAAAGGAGAGACTTGCTTCGCGCTGGTTTGGTCGTTTTCAGTTTCGACTCCCATAGTTGCACACGGACTACCCCATCCCCGTCGTGGTCGGTACCCAATACACCCCTGCCAAAGGGGGTTCCCATTTCCATTCTAGTTCCATTAGGACACTGAATACCCAAAAGCCGTCGCTGTTGGTGCTAATGAACTAACCTAGGTCAGTTCTTCGTCGTCTCCCAGTTTGCAGATTTTATTCACTCGGGCTCGGTGCTGAACAGTTGCGACTTTCCGAGCTAATTTTGGCTTGACGATAGCCGATCTTGCTCGTCGAATCCAGATTTTTATCGGTCTTGAGCTGACCCTTGCCGCCGATATATGGACATCTCCCCCACACGTTTGATAGGTGTGCTTTTTCTTTCCACAACGTGTGCAATCTCCTTCTCATCTCCTCGTGTCTATTACACTCTGCGCGATACCGTTATGGGCCTAGGCGAAGTTTGTATGAGTGGTCTTCGGTGCAACTCCCAACTTCTTTCGTGGACTTCCCAGTTCATCGTCACTTTTTCGTTTTCGCGGTGCACCTCCACCTCCCTTGACATACGGTTTAGTATCCGGGTGTCGCTTTGGTTTAGATTGCCGTCGGTCTTCTCTTTTGACCTCTTGGACTATTTTGGGCATGGATGGTTGGTCTGGCGCAATTCTCTTTCTGGCTAGAAGTCCTTCTTCTTACCGTCTCCATAGCCTTAGCGCCTTTTCCCATTCTTGATCCGTCGTATATTGCAGGGCCGACAACCTGCGGACAATTTGTTCAGGAAGTTTGTCTTCCACTTCCTGTCTCCAGGATTCCCCGGTCATGCGTGCACGAATGTTATGGTTGTGCATGGCTGTCAGATAGCGTTCAATACTGCCGTCGTACGTGACCAGTTTCATTGCTTGAAGAGCTAGTCTTTCGGCTGCTACAGGGGCAAATCGCTTGATCATATCATGTTCAAAGCGAGTCCATCTCGCCAGCTCTGGCTGCTGGGTTTCCCCTTGAAGTCAGTCCATAGCCTTCCGGTACCATATGGTATACGGAAGGACTATGTCTCCTTTCGTATGGCTGAGCGCCTATATGATACGTTCCCGGGCGTCCTCCCAGATTCGCAGGTTTCTTTCGAAATAGTCCGCGCATTGCAAAATCCACACATATATATCTTGTACGGGTCTGTCTTCAAAGAATGGAGGTGGCTCTGATGGTCGCTTAATATTCAGCGCCATCGCGTTGGCAAGTGTTTCTGCCATGCCAGACTGTTCTAGTATTTGTCCTTGCCTGCCTCGGCTAGGACCTCCTCTCCTCCTTTCTCCTTCATCACCATCATCATCGTCATCGTTGTTACTAGGATCTCCTGGGTTACCTCCCTGGGCACCTGCGGGGAATGCATCAGCGGTTTCTCGGCCTTTGCCCTTGTCCCTGCATGTAGGTGGAGCGTAGTACTCCCCGTCATTAGTTTCTTGGACTGCGGGTAAGGGTGTGGGTCCTGCAGCTTCGGGACTTAGTGCTGCGGCTAGTATCTTATTTATGGCCACTGTCAACCCCTTTAGGGTTTGGTTTGTCTCGATATTCTGCAGTTGTTGCTGGTCTTGAGATCTGCAAATCTCCGCTTGGCGCACTGTCTGATCTGTGCGCATTTGTCCTAGAGTACGGTTGACTTCTCTTTCGCCAGTGACACTCTGGGTACACAATTCGACCAATTCCGCTCTCTGACTGAGGACCATTTGTTCCAGAGTCTGGTCCCGGGCTAATGCTGCTTGGCTTTCTTCTCTGAGGGTTCCATGTAACCTCGTGGTTACCTCTTCATGTTCCTGTTGATGCTGTTCCTGAGCGTCCATTTTCTTTGCAACTTCTCGCAACATCTCTTCTTGTATTCCCTTGACTTCGCTTTCCACGCCTGCCAACTACATCAACAAGATTGCAATATCGATATCGTGGACATCTTCTCCGCCGGCGATTTGCTGTTGAACCTTAATTAATTGCAAGGTATTATCTTGGGTGGCTCCCTTCAAATGGTTGAAGGCGATGTTGGCTTGGTCAAGCGAAGTATCTATGTCTTGTCTTATTTGACCCAACGTTATTCCAAGACGCGCAGCCAGTCTGGCTAGGTTTGCAGCGTAGTCTCCTGGTCTTGGTGTGGGGGCCCTTGATATCCTATGAGTGCTTGCGACACTAGAGGATCAGTGAGAAGGTAAATTTCCTCTCCGGAATGTAGGTTCATGAGGTGTTGCAGGGAAGGGATTATGAATAGCGGAATCATCCCTCTTATCCGCTGTGTCAAGTCGGGTATCCATAGGTTCACCCGCTGCTATTCTCTTCCTCGGGTCCTGCGGTATCTCAACCATTGTGATGCTTTCCAGGTATGCTAATTGTTCTAATAGCCCTGGATGAGTGATTACCGGTACTTCGTACCACAGTTCTCAATATCCTGTAAAAGGTTTAAGGAATCGTATGTAAGGTATCCAATGTTTGAGATACTCTAGGGATGTAGGTACAAAAGCGCTTGGTTGGTCCGATTCTGGACTTGAAACCGGGATTTCCCTTTTCTCGACATTTAGGATGTACTTATAGTACATATAAGGATTTCTTTGGCCCCGGCCGAGGGGATGTCTGGCCCCCTGGGAACTGTGCCTTTGTTCTTTTTGTCGGAGTACTGGGTACTCCACTCAACAAGGTTTTCTGATTTTGTGAAACTCGACGCGAAGTCTGGTCCATACCAGGTATGATATATGCAATTAAATTGATACCTCATTAGGGTCCCGAAAGGTATTGTGAACCACGAGGGTTCAGTGATAAACTCTTCTTTGATTTCAAATAACTCGCTATCGAAGACTTCTTCGAATGTCTGAATATAGATAGGATAGTGAGGTGCTTCGACAATATAATCGAAGTCTGAGGTGAGGGTGGAGTTTGAAGTGAACTAGTAGTTCATATAGTCAGCCTTGGTAACAGGAGAACTATCAATATACAGTTATGTGGATGCCAAACTCAGGTATATAACCGCAGGATATAGGCCAAAATCTTTGTTCGGAGAATCTGTCGAGGAAGGCTCGTCTCGATAAAGTAAAGGTAAGGTAAAGATTTATGCAGTAAACAATTTTATATTGTGAAGATCTCTTCTCCGTTGCTTGATGATGTCTGTAAAGCTCGGGAGGCACTTCGATATTTATATCCGGCAGCTGCGTGTTCGCAGACTACTTCTAATATGATGCCTCTGAAGTACCACCCTGGTTTTAATCCACCAACGTCCGGAATCTTATAACTGCAAACACCATTTGACCCTGAAACTTATCACACCCTTTTGCGGACTCGGAATAGTATTCATCCGCTGAGATGACTGCGCTATTTGTTATACCAAACAGCTGCCTCCCACTTAGATGTTTGCATAGACTTTTATATGACTTTTAGTCTTGTGGACTATCATCCCAGTCATCTCTTCGGTCATGTAGTGATCAGGTTCATGCCGGGCCACCTAGTGCCAATTGCAAGTCCGAGCCCAACGTGTCAGCGTCATTAAGGGTCTCCGACTTATCTAGGTCTTCCATTATGAGCATGTTTCCCCTTGGTCTGCTGGCCTCCATAGAGGGGTCCTATTACTAGGACCAACCAACCTACAGCTGATCTCAGAAGGGTATGGGTGGATTCGGTATACCCGTGATAGCTTTCACCACCGGGATATCCTCCTAGAGTATTTCGCCGGAAAACGTCCAGTCACTTTCGGCCCATAGTTTAGAAAGCCTAACTTTGAAGCCTACCCTCTCAATGCGCCCCCAATGGATTTCCTCCGTTCCACTTCCTCGATATCGCCAAAGGTCTCCTCTCATATATCCTGCGCACAGCATGCGGTCGGACTGACGGCAGCAACGTATATGGTGTTATGAAGTGGGCTTCATTGATGTGACATTTTAGTTATGGGATGCAACTCTCGCAATCTCGCTAATGACGTGCGGGCCCCATAAGGGGGCCGGAGGGGAGTCTTGGCTTCGGTAAATTGAGGGTCTGTGCGCAGTTACCCTACCGTGGGTCTGTGCACATGTCTGGGATTTCCATATGCCTAACATAGAAGCTGGTACGTCGCTGATACTGCTCTTTATGACTTTGATGTCAAATAATGAGAAAGAGGAGAATATTTTTGCCAAGGAAGTGTTTTATCAGGACTGCAGGATATCTTTGCGTTCACCTCACTTCGGTGTAATAGTTGATGCTCCTGTCTACTTAATGATGTATGATATACATGGTTTACTAGTAATCCACTTATTAACCAGTTTATTTATACTGGATTGATTCATCATCATCACACTACTGCCCCAAATTTGGTATAGTATGAAAAATTAACTATCCAACTAACTCTTAATTTCTAAATTTTTGAACATCTTAAATCTGAACTACCCCCCCCTCCCCCTTCGTTCAGACTCTTTTCAGATTCGGGATTTGGAAACAGCTTTTCCAGATTTTAGCGCGAAAAGTTGCCAAGACACCTTCTAAATTGCTTCCAGATTCCTACGGGAAGTCCTCCATTCTGCCTTCATACAAAATACTTCTCCATGCTTAAATGTGCACACAATGACCAGTTATTATCATGCCATAGTATATTCCATATTGTTATTAAGATCATACCGTTCACAAATTCAATACTTGTGTCAGTGTCACTGTTTTTCAAATGGCGCGAACACTTTACTACTTTTGGGTACATATGGCCTATTCCTAATCGGGTGCCCATTCTTGGCTCGGAGACACGAGTACGGTACGGTACTCAATGATCCTCCCTATCAAACCCTAACCCCTGCAAACACATTGGCCCTTCGCACTCCCGACGTCACTTCATCAATCGCAACCCCCCGCCGCATCTGAGGTGGAAGAAAAAAAGGAGAGAGAGATAACAATCTACAAATCGCGACCACCAGACCAACGAACACCTCGCTACCTCCGCCAAACAAAAAGGCCGAGCAACATGCCACCAAAACGTTCACTTGCGCCTGCGGGCAGTCCTCTCCAGCGTGGTCTCATCTCGTCCTTCTATCACGGCATCAAGTCCCCCGAAAACGCTTCCGTCGTAAGAAGTATCGCGGTGTTCGCGGTAAGCTCCCATTCTCACCTGATATGTGTGTGTGTATCTATTGATATTGTGGTTACTGATGATGGTAATGACGGTGATGTGGTCCGTGCGCATTAGGCTGCTGCGGCTTTTCTTTCTTCTTCGTGGACTGATTACCTGCTTCCACCGTGAGTTGTCTCTTCCTTTTCCCGCCCGATGACTTGGGGAGGTTTATTATGTGCGATTAGTGGGGGGGGGGGCGTATAGTGCTGATAGGATAAACAGAGTTTAAGACTCCAAGACGTGGATGCAGCGGTCAAGGTGGGGGGGTTAAGAGACGAATCGCTTTCGGCATTTGTGGAGCGGAGAATTGGTCTTGCGTCACGTTAGGCGGACGCGGATGTGTAATACTCATTTTGATGCTCTTATTGGAAAACCTGCTACAATTAGACGGAGAGGGACTATTATGGGATTCAGAATTGTCATTTGACAGAAAATTTGAGACCAACCTTATGGCCCTGCAATATAATACCGGTAGATCTGGCTGCCAGTAATCATGTTTGCCTTCATATGTTTGCGGTGCTTTTGCTTTGGAGTTTGCTGGCCTGACACGCGGAGGGTGCAGCTTCCCCTGGAACAGAATAATACACACCTTGGGGGTTCTAATGATTTGACCCACCTGCTCTTCAGGTTCCCATGGGGTCCATATTGTCAAGGCATGGATTCGTGGTCCTCCCTATATCACCGGTTCTACCTCCGAGTACGGAACTCTGGAAAGCAACTGAACCCTGCTCCACGTATCGCCACCCTATCATACCTCTTGACTGATTACATTCCCGAAAGCTAAATCTAGCGAACGTGGGGGAAGATGGCAAATCATAGTTCCTTGGGCGGATACCTCCCTTCGCCTAGTTATGCCTGCTACCCCTACAATCTATCCCCCTGGTAGAAAATAAAGCACTCCCAATCTTGCGACAACCCTCACCCCGCTCGGTATCTGATTGGTTACTGAATGCTAGAACCGCTCAATAGCCTCGTGCTTTGATCGGAGGTTTGACAGCGGGTATGGTAGAGATATTCATTTCTGCCCATGTCTTCCGTGTATCCTGCGTTGCTGTGGGGTGGCGAGGGGGAGAGAATGGGTACAATAAATCAGACCTAGATCGGGGCTTTCGCTTTCCATGTTACAGTAAATACCAGAAGATTTTCCATAGTGACTAGCTTTAATACTCCGTCGCGGTCAGGGACCTAATCACTGCGTCTTTACAAAACTTTGGAAGAGAGACCAATGCATCAAGAGCCAGGTGCTGATTCTTCTCGTTCTTTTTTTAAAAAAATAATAATTTTGCATCGTTTGCATGCGTTTGGGGGGAGAAGGGGAGACCTGTTTAAGTCTTATAAATTTAGTTAGACACAAGATCAGGGCCCAACCATTACTCGTGCCACGGTTGTGGCTGGCCGCCACAACCATGGGCACTCCTCCAGAGTGTCCGCCAGCTCAACATGACTTTACAGCTCAACATCACTTGTGGCTCAACACAACTTTTGGTGGCTCAACACAACTTTTTTATGTACAGTGGAGGACATCCAAAACATGGACCACTAGAATTTCAAAATGAAATGCCTTAAATAAGCAGGGTTAGGGGTGGCTTACTTCATTTCTCTATGTCAAATGTCAGGAGTTTAATTGGAGTAGGTCCAGATAGTATGAGCACTTGTAAACCTTTTGTATTTAATATATAAGATAATAATAAACAATTTCAGAAATAAAATAAAGAAGGAGAGAATGGAGATAAAGGACTTTAGCCAAAACCAGTAGTACTGACATGCCTATGTGAGTTATGTCTCCTGAAGACAAGACTTTCATATTCTGGAGAAGCATATATGAGTTAGACCAATGTACTTCTATAATTCTATCAGTTCAAGACTAGTACTTCTATATTGACTGATTTGATATACTTTTTAAAGCTGCTGGTACAGGCGTGTAACAAAAGTCTTGGCACTAAAGTAAAATTCATCAAACAACCTGGTTCTCCTCGATTACTACGAATGGCTCCTCCACAGAAGCCATGCTTGAAGCAGAAATAGGATCGCGAGAAACAGAACCTCCAGATTTCTATTTGTCACCATTATCACCCAGACTGGGGATACCAGCAAATTGCGGATATCACTGGTGACTCGAAATCCCAGGTCCTCAATGTTGGTAAACGAGTCAAGGAGTGGGAATACCTAAACATTGGAGATGCACATGTTCCAGATGTCCACCAATTGCACAGAATGCTCGGCTCCAGATAGGGTAGCTCACTGATGAATGCCCATGAATGCCACTGCAAGAGCTAGCCACCCGATATCCAGTCAACCATATGACGAATAAAAGAGTTGCTGATATGGCTGATGATACTTTTATCCTTCTTCAAACATGGAAAAAGCCTTTGTTCTGGCTAACTTCAGCTCCTAAGAGGCTCTTCTTTGCACAATCTCCTTCAGAGGAAGAGATATGATGGTGAAAGCAGGTGGTTTTTCATGATGAAACAACTATGTTTTTGACCAATACCCAGCAAGGGATTATGTTCAGATTCAGCAAAGTAAGTTAATGCAACCAATACTTTCAACAAACATACTACGACCCACATTTCAATCCAGCCATCTATCTATTACAGTATGGGTAGCAGTTGCATATGTTTTCAGGTCTCCACTTGTTGGAGTTTAGCGAAGAACTAAGGAGGAACGGCGCTGGCCAAATGACCACCTTGGTCTAGATGCTCATCAATTTGCTGAAGAGATACATGGCTCTTACCTTATTCCTTTTTATAAGGCAGTAGCCTAACTCAATCACATGCCACTATATAGTGTACTGGTTGTTGGTAATAATGCTGGCTGGTATAAGGGAGGAGAAAATTGAGCACTTGAAAAGCAGGCAGGATATCACATTGTTCCTCGGCCTCCACAGTCTCCTGATTTAAAGGTTATTGAGAATGTATGGAAAATGTAGAAGGGGAGGCTTCAGAAACTGTTTTCTAGAGTAGGGATTTGTGGTGAGGCTTTGAGTAGGACATATACGGAGGATAAACTTTGGATTGCTTATATTGAAGAATGGGATACTATGGAGCAGGATAAGATTGATGGCTTAATTAGAACAATGCCACAGCGTAGTGGGGCGGTCATTCAGGCCAAAGGGAGACATACGAAGTGGCAAACAGGAAAGCATTCATGTTTGGGCACTTGGTTGGGGGTGCCAAGACTTTGGTTACAAGACTGTACATGTCTTTTCCATGATTTAAAGTCATATTCATAGTATGGTCAAGCATAGCGTTTTGCTACTCCCCAATAATATTCGATGAAGTTAAGCTCACAGTGAACCAGAGGGTGGAAAATTACCTTATGGCCCACATCAAGGATAGCTTGCTGAACTTGATTTTTCTGATTTTGAAAGTCACATTGTGCAGCACAGGCAAGTATTGCTGGTGCACATAGAAAGAAAAGTTGTATTAAGCCACAAAAGATCATGTTGAGCCACGAAAAGGTTGGGTTGAGCCACAAAAAGTTGGGTTGAGCCACAAGCCATGTTGAGCTATAAAGTCATGTTGAGTTGGCAGGCACTCTGCAGGAGTGCCAATAGTTGTAGTGGCCAGCCACAACCATGGCATGAGTATACATAGCTTCTAGGTTACTGGTGTTAGTGTTAGGCATATGGAAATCTGAGACCAAGAGCACAGACCTCACAGTAGGGTAACTGCGCACAGACCCTCGAATGTTCGGAGTGCTAACACCCCCCTCTGACAACAGGTGGTTTGCAAAATATATAAGAGGGGACCTTTGGCGACATCGGAGAAGTGGAAGAGAAGAAATCCATCATAGGCACATTGAGATGATAGTCATTAAAGTTAGAATTCTTAAATTATGGGCTGCACGGGACGTGATGTTTCTGGCGAAAGACTCCAAGAGGATATCCCAGTTGCAAAAGTTATTAAGGACATACTAAATCCACCCATACCCTTCTGAGATCAGCAGTAGGTTGGTTGGTCCTAGTGATAGGGCTCCTCTATGGAGGCTACCGTACTAAGGGAAAGCACGCTAAGAGAGGAAGACAGAGCTATGTCAGAGATCCTTAAGAGGTTGTCACAATGGGCTCAGGCTTGCGATTGGTACGAGGTGGCGCAGTCTGAACTTGATCACTTCATGACTGAAGAGACTACTAGAACAATAGTGAACAAGACTGGAAGTAATCTAGTAGTCTATGCGGACAACTAAGTTGGAGGCCACTGTTTGGTATCACGCAATAGAGCAGTCATCTCAATAGAGGAATACTATTCTCTAACCATGAAAGAGTGTGATAGGTTTCAGGGTCAAATGGTGTTCGCACTTATAAGATTCTAGATGTTTGCGTATTAAAACCAGAGAGGTACTTCAGAAGCATAGTAGTTAGAAGTAGTGCGCAAACACTCAGACATAGGATATAATTATCGAAGTGCCTCCCAAGCTTTACAGACATCATCAAGCAACGGAGACGAGATCTTATCAATATAAAATTGTTCAACTTAAAAATCTTTTCTTCACCTGTTTTATCGAGACAAGTCTTCCTTGACAGATTCTTCGAAGGAAGATTTTGGCCTACATCTATCAGCTATGTTAGAGATTGGCATCTACCTAACAGTATATTGATCGTTCTCCTGTTACCAAGTCTCACTATGTGAACTACGAGTTCACTTCAAACTCCACCCTCAGCTCATACTTCGATTACATTTTTGAAGCATGTCATGGTCCCATTTACATTCATACATTTGCAGAAATCTGCAGCACTGAGCTATGCGAAATCAAGGAAGTGTTTACTCAAGAACTCTCGTAGTTCACAATAGCTTTCAGGATTCCAAGGAGAGATCAATTCAAGCACATATATCACACCTGGCACAGTGCGAACTTGGAGTAGAGTTCAACCTAGTCAGAAGACTTCATCGAGTGGAGTAGCCAGTACTCTGAGAATAAGAAACCAGGCACATTTATCCAAGGGCCAACCATCCCCTTGGCTTGGGCCTAAAACCCATACATGTACTACACTTACATTTTAAACCTCGAACAAGGGAAATTGAGGTCCTGAATCCAGACTCAGGTTGCCTGCACCCTTTTCTACCTACACCTCTAGAATATCTCAGACATTGTATACTTTGTATACGGTTCTTTAAACTATTTAAACAATATCAGGAACTCTAGTACGAAGTACCAGTAATCACTCATTTAGGGCTACAGAAACAATTGGCCTATCTGGAAAGAATCACAATGGCAGAGATACCTAAAGACCCAAGAAAGAGGATAACAGCCATGGATCCTATGGACCTTGCTCACAAAATATTGCTCAAAATGTGTGGAAGAGGATGAAGGCATAGTGGATATGTTTGAATATGATAAATCAGTCCTTTTGGATCCCAATTCATATCACATTGGACGAATCGGAGCCATCGTAAATACTGTGGAACTCGAATCGTTACTGAAAGAATACTGGCGTTATGACCATTTGTTTGAAGCCCAGATGGGAGAAAAATTAGCTCCAAGATGAATGTTCGATCATGAAATCAAGCTGATTCCAGGATCAACTCCATGCTGGGAAACATTAGATCCTCTATCCGCAAAGCAGCTTAAGGCTTTACAGGAATACTTGGAAAACATGATCAAACAAGACAAGATGATGCGGAGCCAATCACCAGCAGGTGCACCTATATTATTCGTATCTAAACCAGATGGCAGATTACACCTAGTTGTGGATTACTGAAATCTAAATATGGTTACTATCCTCAACAAACATCCCCCTCTACTAATATCCGAATTGTGAGACTGAATAGCTGGCGCAAAGATCTCCACCAAGTTAGACCTTAAGGATGGTTACTATGTGATTAGGATAAAGGAATGAGATGAATGGAAAATGGCATTCCATGCAAGATACAGATACTAGAATATAAGGTCATCTCTTTTGGATTGGTGAACCCCCTGGCAACTTTCCAACATATGATGAACCAAGTACTGAAAGAATACCTTGATGTTGGAGTCGTGTGTTACCTTAGTGATATTCTCATTTACTCAAAGGATAAAAAGGAATACATCGAAGCTTTCAAAAGGGTTTAACAAAGTCTATCAGACCTTCAATTCGCAGTGTCGCTCAAGAAATCCACCTTCCATGGTACAGAGGTAGAATTCCTCTGCTATATAGTGGCAGTTGATTGGGTGACAATGAGCACTTGCAAGGTGAAATCTATCATGGTGTGGAAATCACTTAAGTCAGTCAGAGAGGTGCAAGTCTATATTGGATTCGATAACTTCCACTGACGATTTATTAAAAACTTCTCAGCTATTTGCAAACCTATAACCAAGACATTACAAGGAAATACTAACAATTTTAAATAGAGAGGTGAGCCAGATAAAGTATTCGAAGAACTAAGAGAGCAATTCACCACAGCTTCCATACTTCACCACTTCTTCCTGAAAGATAAACAGTGGTGGAAACTGATGCTAGCGATTTTGCACTCAGTTACATTGTTGCTCAATACTTTGAGAAAAGGTTATATCCTGTAGCGTTCCATTCCAGAAAACTAAACTCCTGGGAGCAAAATTATGAAATTCATAACAAAGAACTTCTCATACCATCCTCGAAGCATTTGAAGAATGGAGACACTATTTGATCAGAATGGAAAAACCAATTACAGTCCTTACTGACCATCAGAACCTACAATACTTTCTTGCCTAGAAAGTCTGGAGTGGCCATCAAATTTGATGAGTGTAGAAGTTAGTGGAATACAATTTTCATGTAGGATACCGGGCAGGTACAAAGGGCGGACAGCCTGACGCATTAAGTCGACGGCCGCTGTACTGTCCTGAGGAGGGAGCTACATGTCACGAGAAGAAAATTTTGAAAACAGAAAATTTCCTAGTATCACGAGTAGCAAGGGTAGGCAATGAGGAAAAAGATTAGGATCCAGATAACAATTTGCATTGGGAACCTAGAGGAGGCGGAAAGGAAACTGTGATTAAGGTCAAGAGATTCAGGAAAAAGGCAAACATGCCAACAAATGGCTCAAGACTGGTCGCAGGACATGCCCTGTATGCCATAGAGGATGACATTGTCCCGAAATATGGACAAGGAGTAATAAGAATATGAATAGCTGTGGGGCTAGTGGAAGGAACTTACGGAACAGTTGCTCCAAGAAGCTGATTCGCGGTTCGAAGCAAAATCTCCACCGGAGCAGGAGTAATACGTGCTGATTGCACTTGTGAACTCAAAGTCAGTCTATTCAACCATAAGGATGTGGACTGCCAAATAGGAATGGGCGATCGCATAGCGCAGTTGGTAGTAGAAAATGTCAACACCTCGGAGATGACGGAAGTACATAACTTAGGTGAAAAAGAACGAGGAACCACAGAATGTGGAAATACCGATATAGCGACACGATCCTTTATCGTGAATAAACAGGTACCTAGCATCAGCTAGGTATAGGTATCGGCTTAAGACAATGAACATTAGTATGATATTTCAGAAGTACTGGAAAAGGTCCAAATGTCGAACGCCATTATCGTGAACAAGGGTATGAAGCAGTTTAATAGTAAATTCTTACGCAAGATACAGGCAGCTACCAGAACTGGTGGAACTTGGAGGCAATGAAGGGAAGAACGCATTAGGTTGCGAGATGAAGGAAAGGATTTCCACAAGGACTGGACCTTAACTGACAATCTAGACTCCGTTGCCATTACAACCACAGCGAAAGAAAAAACCACACCAAATATCTTGCCGAGCTTCCACCTCATTGGTTGACAAACATTCCTCACCGCTTCACCCTTTCACTTTAAAGACTTTTCAACCGCAAATCATCCCCCCTCATTTGTGTTTTATCACCTTTATCAATAGAGTCTGATTTGCCAACCCTCTGATGTCTAATAGACGTAGGGGCAGAGGGAGAGGTGGTGCAAACCCCTTTGCAGCCCCCTTCAACCCACCCATCCCACCACCCAACCCAGCCTCGCCTGAGGACACACGCATGGAGGAAGAACCAGGCTCTCCAGTCCAGACTGGGCCTGCTCCTGCCTCTACCACCTCTACAGAAGATTATCCTTCCATCCCTACGCTTTCACCAAGGCCTTTGGCTGAAGGCATCTCCAACACCAACCTTGGCATCTCACTTCTAACTCAAAACCTGGAAGATGGCTTCCAGGCCCTGCAGAAACACCTCATGGTGATTCAAAACCGCGATATTACAGACATCCAAACCATGCAAGGCCAAGTTGCGCACCTCACCTCTCAGGTTGAACACATGCAGTACCAACTCCACCACCAACAACTCCCCCCACCACAACAAACCACCTTGCCCGCTCCCACACAACAACAAACCTGGGCCCAAAGAGCTACCAAAGCAGTCCCAGTCAGATCCTGTACCATTTCACGCGCCAAAACTACAGCCCCAGCTGTTTTGACCAAACGCGACCGTACTATGGTCATTGAAAGAGATGGCTCTATCCTACCTGATACTACCAACCCCCTTACCATTTGCGATGCAATTAACAATGCAATTAAGAAACCTCTTATTGCAAGAATCGAATTCACCACCCACTACCATGTCCTCCTCCTCATCAAGGATAACAGACCTGCCACCTCTGTCCTCAAAGCGCATCGTTCTGCCATTGAGGAAGCAACTAGAGCCACCATCCCTGCAGCCAGTGGCCTCAGAAAAGACGAAATCTGGCACAAGGTCATCCTCCATGGCATCTCCACTTCCTCCACCTTTTCCACTATTCAATCTGAGATTGAAGAATTCAATCCAGGCACCCAACTCCCGCGCCCTCCTAGATGGCTCACCACCTCAGCCCAATGTCAGGATAAAGAAGCATCAGCTACGGTCCTCACTATTGCTGGCAAAGACTCCACAGATAACGCCCTCAGCAGAGGCCTTTCGCTACTTGGGAAGCAGTTCAAAGTGCAACGCTACTTGTCCTTTGGTCCAGACACCCAATGCACCAAATGCCTGGCCTTTGGCCACCACCCTTCTCAGTGTACTGGCACCCAACATTGCAGCATCTGCTCCATGGAACACCCAGCACACCGTCACACTTGTGGCTGATCAGATTGTCTTACCAAGGGCAAAGCATGTTTGCACACTACCATTAAATGTGTCAACTGTGGCGACTCTCACTAGGTGAATTCTAAGGAATGTCCCACATACCTCAAGGCACACCAGCGGGAACTGAGAGAAGGAACAGTGCTATCTAGGGTTATTACTTTTGTTTTCCTATATTTGTTAGGCATGTGGCGGCTTGGGGGATTTCTTTTTTGTCATTATGGCTCCTGAGCTGGCCCAAACAAACAGTGCTACCTTTCCATATGAGACGGGATATCTACCTGGCACCCTTGCGTGGTGTAAGAACTATTGTATGTTAGTTAGCTTCATAGCCGGTGTGGCTCCATAAGCGTAATGAGATATGATAATAATAATAATAATTAAGCGACAATCTACTATATTATAAGGACAGACTATTTGTACTAAATAACCAGGAGCTATAGATGAAGATCGCAGAATGATGTCACGAGGCAAATGTTGCACGAAATTTCAGTCCTAAGAAACCTTTGGAGATCATTTTGTGGGACTTCGACTGGAAAGGACTTGCAGAATGGGTTAGCGACAAGGTTCGATCCAGTGCTGATTGCCAACAAACCAAATCGGCAACACACGCTCAGTATGGATTATTGCAACTGTTGCAAATACCCTATACTGGATGAGTGTCAATCTCAGTTGACTTAATCGCACAGCTGCCAAAGTCACAAGGATGCAGTCAAATAATGGTAGTGGTTGATAGATTTACAAAAGTGCCAGCTTTCATGCGACTTCAGACCTTGGCTACAGCCCAGGATGTCGCAAATGCATTCCTGAAAGAGGTATAAAGGCTGCACAGCCTACCAACTGAAATCGTCACAGATATGGACTCAAAGTTCACTGGAGAATTCCGGGAATGCCTCTGTAAAGAGCTGGAAATTAAGCGAAGAATGTCAATGGCGTACTACTCTCAAACTGGCGGACAGACAGAATGTACCAAACAAGTGCTGGAAGGATACCTGCGAAGCTTTGTCAACTATGATCAGGATGACTGGTATCAGTTACTACCACTGGCTGAACAAGCTTATGACAACTCCGCTAGAGACACAGATGGGATGTCGCCATTCCATGCGGACTACGGATTCTATTAACAGACAGAGTAGATAAAGCCGGGTGAAGCTCAAAATCCCGGGGTAAAACTCCCTGCGAACTGGATTAAGATGATTCATGAATAACCAGAGGGTCACTAGAAAAGATAGGAGAAGGAACATCAAAATATTATAACAGGAAAGCTCGACAACAGACAGACTTCAAAATCAGGGACAAAGGAAGGTTAAATGCAAAGAATATTTGTACATGACAGAAATCAAAGAAGCTAAGCGCAAAGCTGTACAGTCTTTTCCAAATCATGGAGAAGGGTAAATTGTGAGCATTCAAGGAGAACATATCCGATAGAGAGAACATACACCCCATATTCTATATCGTACTAGTGGAACCCTACCATGAATTAGTTCATGCAAATGGCCCGAGACCCTCCAGAAAATTGGCGGGCATTGACTGTAATCTATAATGCGAAGTTGAAAAAAGTCGTAAGAAGTAAGAATAGCTCTTACAGAAAGTGGGTATGTGGCTACTATCAAGAGAAAGGAGAACTGTAGTATTTCATCATATGGCAAGGGTGTCGAGAAGATGTGAACACATGAGAGCCAGCTACCAGTTTGGAAAACACAGAAGAAGTGGTGGAAAACTTTCTTAATGAAAATGCTGACATCCCAAGAAGAGCAGAAGTAAGATAGGGAGGAAAAAGGATTTCCTAGGGTGGCCAGGTAAATGTGGGAGGTTTTTTACCTGGACCAGACTGAGTCTTAAAATATATTTAGAAGAAATATAAGAAGTTATAAAGGCATTCAATACAAAACCTGGTAGTAGGGAGCTCATGTTAGGCATATGGAAATCTGAGACAAAGAGTACAGATCTCACAGTAGTGTCACTGCACACAGAGCCTCGATTTTCTGGAGTGCCAAAACCTGCCTCCGGCCCCCTTATTGGCTCCGCACGTCAGGCGCCAGATTTCGCGAGTTCTCTCCCATAACTAAAATGTCACATCAATGATGACCACTTCATAACACCATATACATTGACACCGTCCATTCGGCTGCGTGCAGTTCGCGGAATATATGGGTGGGGACCTTTGGCGCCATCTGGGAAGTGACACTGATGACATCTGTCATGGGCACATTGAGATAGTACTCTTCAAAGTTAGGACTCCGAAACTATGGGCCACATGTGATGCGACATTTTAGGCAAAAGACCCTAAGAGGATGTCCCAGTAGTAGAAGTTGTGAAGGACATACCAAATCCACCCATTCTCTTCTGAGATTAGCTGTAGGTTGATTGGTCCTAGCGATAGGGCTCCTCTACTGAGGCCTGGGGACCAAGGGGAAGCACGCGCAGAAAGGAAGTTCTAGATAAGTTGCAGACCCTTAAGACATTGATATGTTGGGCTTGGACTTGCGATTGGCACTAGCTGGCCCTGTGTGAACTTGATCACTTTATGAGCGAAGATACTCCTGGAATCATAGTCAATAAGACTGCAAGTAATATAGTAGTCTATGCAGACCACTAAGTTGGAGTTCACTATTGGGTATAACAAAATAAGCCGGTCATCTCAAGGAAAGAATACTATTCCGTACCTGTGAAAAGATGTGATAAGTTTTGGGGTCAAACAGTGTTCTCACTTATAAGATTCTAGACCTTTGTGTATTAAAACCAGAGTGGTACTGTAGAGGGGTAGTAGTTGGAAGTAGTCCGCCAAGACTCAGATGCGGGATATAAATAACCAAGTGCCTCCACAGCTTTACAGACATCATCAAGCAATGGAGAAGAGATCTTAACAATATAAAATTGTTTACCATATAAATCTTTACTTTACCAATTTTATCGAGATAAGCCTTACTCGACAGACTCTCTTGAATGAAGATTTTGGCCTACATCCCTCAGTTATGTGAGAGAACGGCGTGTGCCTAACAGTTGAGCTCCTTCTGTACCACAGTTTAATTGGATAGTTTGTTGTGCATGCAGTATTCTACCTCTACTTGTATAATCCTAACCGCTGGATCAACCGCACAGTAGTCATGCACTAGTGACCAGACAACGTAATGGTAAACTCCCTAGATAGTGATAGGATAATGTGAGAAAAAGCTAGTTCACTCAACACCCGGAGGAGATGCAGCACATATTTCCGTGGTCACCTATGGGTTTCTTTCTTCCAAATTGAGAAACTGAAAGCTGTATTATATACAGAAAATCTAGACACCAAGCAAACTACAAACAGAAATTTTCACAAGTAGACACAATGTCCTCTGGGACTGTTAAACCTCCTTATTAAATCATTTCATACTACAAGGATCTCCCCAACCTTCTCCCAGGAAGGTGAACAAAAAGATTCATGATATAATACCCTCTGTCCAATTAGTTAATCAAACTAGTGAGTGACGTACCATAATCCTCCTATTTTATACTATCCTTCCCAGAACACTCTTCCCTTTTTGCACTTTACTCCACATACACACATATGTCCTACTCCTACTCCAGACTGTCTGAGGCCCCACTACTGAGGTCATAAACCTTCTCCATATGTTCCAATTATTCACCTCTCTCCCATGGTAGATTTGATCTCCCAAGTTTGACTCCTCCATGATAGCAGTAGCAGTACAATCAGATACAATATCAGTTTGTTCAGGTAGATATGATCCTACAATCTAGCCTTCTTGACGTGTTGTTAGGGGGATGCCAAACTCAAGTAAATAATGGAGGGAGGTAGGCCAAAAGCTTCACTTAAAGAATCTGTCAAGGAAGGCTCATCGTGATAAAATAGGTAAAGCAGAGATTTAAACTATAGAACAATATTATATTGATGAAATCTCTTCTTGGGTGGTTAATGATGTCTGTAAAGCTCGGGAGGCACTGCAACATTTATATCCTATATCTGAGGGTTGGCAGACTACATCTAACTACTATGCCTCTCAGGTACCACTCTGATTTTAATATGCAGAAGTCCAGAATGCGATAAGTGCAAGTACAGTTTGACCCTGAAACTTATCACACCCTTACAC
Source organism: Tuber brumale (assembly GCA_014065205.1). Lineage (NCBI taxonomy): Eukaryota > Fungi > Ascomycota > Pezizomycetes > Pezizales > Tuberaceae > Tuber > Tuber brumale. The sequence goes on from JACCEG010000219.1 coordinate 117,342, forward strand.
GGTGTTAGGCATATGGAAATCTGCAACAAGTGTACAGACCTCATGGTAGGGTAACTGCGCACAGACCCTCAATTTACCGGAGTGCCAAGACCCCGCGCAGGCCCCCTAATGGGGCCCGCACATCATTAGCGAGATTTCGAGAGTTGTGTCCCATAACTAAAGGGTCACATCAATGAAGCCCACTTCATGACACCATATACGTCGCCGCCATCCATCCGGCCGCATGCGGTTCACGGGATATATGGGAGGGAACCTTTGGTGACATCTGGGCAGTGGAATGGAAGATATCCGTTGCAGGTGCATTGAGATTGTAGGCTACAAAGCTAGGCTTCCTAAGCTATGGGCCAAGGTGACGGGACATTTTCAGCAAAATACTCCAAGAGGATGTCCTAGTGGCAGAAGCAATTAGAGACATACCGGATCCACCCATACCCTTCTGAGATCAGCTGTAGGTTGGTTGGTCCTAATGATAAGACTCCTCTATGGAGGCCAGCAGACCAAGGAGAAGCATGCTCAGAAAGGAAGAGCTAGATCAGTCAGAGACAGTTAAGACGCTGACATGTCAGGCTCAGACTTGCAATTGGTACTAAGTGGCCTGGCATGAACTTGATCACTTCATGACCAAAGAGACTACTGGAACGATAGTCAACAAGACTAAAAGTAATATAATAGTCTTTGCAGATGTCCACGTTAGCGGCCACTTGTAACCGGTACAGCTTACTAGTCTAGGAATTCCAGGTATCAGTTGATACTGATTGTGTTTTGAATTGTTACAGGAAACGAGGTGTGCCTCTAGCCTGAGAATATAAGGTTTGATGCTTTATATGTTTTATGTTTGGTTTTGAGTATCGGTTTGATACTCTATATGTTTTATGCTTGGTTTTGAGTATCGGTTTGATACTCCATATGTTTTATATTTGGTTTCAAGTATTTGTTTGATACTCTATATGTTTTATGTTTGGTTTCGCGTATCAGTTTGATACTCTATATGTTTATGTTTTGTTTCAAGGCTACCGTTTTGGAGTCTTATATGTTATGAGAATAAGGCTCTCGGTAGCCCCTGAAGTGTACTTAAGAACTGCTATTCTTCACGTTAGAAGAAGCAGACTTCGACGTACAGAGATTTCAATATACTTGGTTGAACAGTTACTTTTCTCAGTTCTCTACGAGAATCTTTAGTTTGAGATCCACCAAACATCTCTGAGACTTTACTAGTCGCCATATAGTGAGATGTCATTTCACTAACCTCAGTTCAAGCCTCCGGACTTTGCTTCGCTAGTTACCACTTTTGGTAAAGAACAAAGGCAGTTAATCCTACATTTACCACATCTCCCAAGCAGCACTTACATTTTTTTAACTTCAGCAAGTTATCAAGATAGAAGGCGTTTCAGGACCCAGTAAGCGCAAGGCCCATGAGAAAGGTTCTCAACAGCGCACTACGGATTCCAAAAGAGTGTTCAGAAAGACTCCACCAAAAGAACAAGTGACAAGCGACGCAGCTGCCTCACAGTTAGACAGAGACGCTGCTATACAAGCAGCTGGAGAATCATCACAACAACTACTAGAACTACCCACTACTACCGCCAGTGGGTACCCTGAATCTCAAAGAAAGCCTACAGGTACCCAGGCACCTCCAGCACCACCAAGCAACGATCCAGATAGCTTTGATAGCGACACAGGATCAGATGATATGGCTTCCGAAGCAGGTCCAGCAGGACCAGAAGCCCCAGCACCCGGGGTTCCAAGACCACCAACTCCCAGGCCTAACCCAGCCGTTACGGCTAAACTCAGCATCAAAGTACCTTCACCTAGTGAGTTTACTGGTGACAGCGAAGACCTCAAACCGGAAGCGTTAGATAGATGGTATGACTCTGTACAGTTATATCTTCACCTAAATGGGTTGCGAACAAGCGAGGATAGTGGAGGAAACTATTGGATCCTGTATACAGAAGGACGAGCTCAAGAAGCAGTGTTTCAGGCAGCGGGGCATTTTGGTGAAGACATTACTAGAGAAGACCTTGTTGGATTCCTGCAAGAGAGATTGCAGTCCTTGAGACGGGAAGACGGTACCTGCCGCGCGTTGCATGGGATCGCGCAAGTGTATAATTGCGAAATACAAAGAATATCAACTATAGAAACCGACTTGCTGATGTTCCGATCACGCCTACCTGCAAACACCATAAGCTATTATGCCTTCATTCAACAGTGCTTTAAGAGCATGCACCCGAGGCTATAACAAGAAGCATGAATTACAGCATGCAGAAACAGATACCGTTATGGAAGTTTAACAAAATGCGGGGAGCATAGATGCTACTCTAAAAAGCACTGGTGCTTATGGGAAGGAAAGGTATGAGAAACCAGGGAAAGAATTCATTTCCAAATAAGAAGGGCGGAAGGACAATGGGAAAACTAGCAACAAGCTCCACTCCAAACCTAAAGAACGAAAAGAAAAGGGTCTGCGCTACACCTGCAGAGGTAAAGGACATCTAGCAAGAGACTGTCCTATCAAAGATGACAAGGGCAAAGGCAAGGACAAGGTCAAGGTGAAGAAAGAAGTCACCTCCAACCGAATGGAATCAGAACACCTAGCGGAAGAGGTGATTATCAATGGTATAGAGATAGAGGAAGAAAAGGAAGACATTATCACAATGGCTGCTAGACTAACAAATGTCAAACCCCGTGACGCGGTCGAAGGAATGATGCATATCAATAGCAAAGAAGCCAGAGTCCTGTTTGATACCGGATCAATAGGAGCAAACCTAATTAGCGCTACCTTTGTGACCACGCACGGAATTCCTTGTCAGGAATTGAAGACTCCAATCAGAATACACCTAGCTATGAAAGGGTCATGGTCTGAAGGTCATAAAGAATGTTCAGTCAACATATTAGCAGAAAGGTTGAGTGCACCAGAAACCAGGATGTTGGTTGGCAACCTAGCAAAATAGGATGCACTAATAGGTATGCCTTTCCAGGAACAACATCAAGCTCAAATCGAATGTGGCAAATTAGCTATACTGTTTCCAAAGCAGAATGTTGGAATCACTTGCACAGCTACTAGAGGTATGATCCGAGCAGCAGTGATCAGCACCGAAGATGTCATGAATCAACACTAGGAAGTATTTCCCGACGAAATACTGGAAGATTTACCACCCCTAAGGAAGATCAATCATAAGATAGATCTGCAATCAGAAAAAAAGAATCCCTCATTACCCACATACTCGATACCGGAATGATGGGCAACAGACATGAGCATATGGCTAAGAGAAGAAGAGAAAGCCGGAATTATCAAGCGACAAGTAGTCTCATCGGCAGTACCTATGTTTGCTCAGGAAAAGAATGATAAGAAACGTATGAGACCATTAGTGGACCTCACACCAAGGAATGCGATAACGATTAAGGATGTTGAAACTATTCCTAACCAAAGAATGATCCTGAATGCTCTAGGAAGAGCAAGATATGGTAGCAAAATCGATCTTAGTGATGCCTACTTCCAGACGTGAGTGGAACCAGAGGATGTGAACAAGAACGCTTGCAAAAAACTATTTTGATGTTTCGTTAGTAAAATAATGCTACCAGGAGATATGAATGCTCCGGGAACATTGATGCGCATTATGTCCGATCTATTCTCTGACTATTTAGGATGCTTCATGTGCATGTATATTGATGATATACTCATATTTTCTGATACAGATTCGGAGCATTTGAAACACATATCCCTAATTTGCGACCAGCTAAAAGAAGCTCGATTCTATGCAAGTAGGAAGAAATCTGAATTCTTCGCCACCAGTATAGAAGTGTTAGGCCATGTTATCAATGACGAAGGGCTCTCACCAGCACCAGAAAAGATAGTGAAGATCGAAGAATGGACTACGCCACAAACCAAGAAACAGTTACAGGAATTTCTAGGAAAGGTTAACTACATCCGCCAGTTTTTGCCACACATTGCACCTATTACATCACCCTTAACGGAGCTCACCAGAATGGCAGAATTTTTATGGACCGCTACCCAAGACCAAGCCTAGGAAATTGTTAAGCAAAGTGTTTCAAAACACGAGGTTATGAAACCACTACAACATGAGTTGCCACTTCCAATATGGCTAATAACCGATGCATCCAACACAGGTGTAGGAGCATGGGTAGGACATGGAGAAACTCCCAAGAATACCAGACCAGCATCACTTCATAGCAGAAAACTCTCTAATGCCCAAATGAGTTATAGCACAAATGACAAGGAAGCCCTAGCGATAGTCGATGCACTGACGGCATTTCATCACATACTTGCAGGAAGCAAGTTTACTATCGTCACTGATCATCTACCTCTGACGTACCTCAAAACGAGTAGAACACCCACCAAGAAACAACTGCGATGGAGAGGGTTTATTGGGAAATACGACACTGAAATAGTTTATAGACCAGGAAAATGGAACTATTTAGCAGAAGCATTATCCCATCTTTATGATGAGAATGATGATTACCCACGTACTGCAAACAATCCCACACAAGAAGAAGATTCGCCTGCTACCTCACCTATTTCATCCTTTCTTTCTTGCCAAGAACCTTCTATCGAAAACGAAATCTCTCAATTGGAAGCCCTGACAGTTGAGCACTTTGGTGCTCATTCAGAATGCGGAAGCGACTGTAGCCTGTAGCAAGCACAGCTAGATGCAAAGGATTACAGAAATGCCGAACCCCTAAACGATTGGGGAGATCAGCGAAGTTATACCAGTGGTAGGAGTGAGGAAAAACTTGAACATACATCAATCCATTGGGCATTTTGCAACATACCTTTTTGCCCTCACTACAATGAATTGAAACCTAAGATTAAGATCTACGGCGGCTCCCCCTACAGCAGCCTGCCGGTTATCGAAACTCCCTCTAATACCAACGATGATTATAGTGACAAAGATACCCATTCAGCAAGTCCCCGCCTCGATCTCTGTGCTATCAAGGAGCACGTTAAAAAAACATTAGAACGTGTCCCTCCCTCTACCAAATATCACGATTCCGAGTCTCCAGAGCATCCCCACCATAAACCCCTCTATGGAGTACCTCTCGCATACTTGAATGAGGTTCTGGTAGTGGAACCACCCTCCCTGCCTCACGAGAAATGCGAGCTTTACTAAGTTTATGAAACACCTGATGAGGAGGAGGTGGTAACGGTATTAGAAAGAGTGGTGGATGAAAGGGATATCATCCAAGGAGTGGATGATATGAAAAACGTTTGGAAGGAACAAATGATCAAAGGATATAGGGAGCGACCCTATCTACCAACTAGCAAAGGATTCCAACCACAGCTCACGAAATGGAATGATGCAATATTACAACATACGTAATGGTCTACTTTACACCACTACAAGAGGAGGAGAAGATTCTCTTTACATTCCGAAGGGTCATGGAGTGAATGGAGAAACGCTAAGAGAACTGAGGATAAGGGAGATACATAATAAAAGACACCATAGTGCTGATCGAAACCTCCAGTACGCGACGGAATACATCTACTGGCCGGAGATGAGGAAGGACTTCAAAGACTATGTCCAGCAATGTGACATATGTCAACTGAATCGAGAAAGGACTACATTACTTACTGGGAACACCCTTTCACTCCCCTTTCCCTCGCAGATATTTTCGAGCTATGCTATCAACTTCATGGGTACTTTCACTAAGCTGAAAGGATATGATTCAGTATTGGTAGTAGTAGATAGAGTGGTTGGCTTCAGCTGGCTGATACCAACATCATTAAACGCTACTGCAATCTCGACAATGGAATTGCTCTGTCAACATATTCTCACTCCTCATGGAATACCTGCGTTAATTGTTAGTGATGCTGACCCTCGATTCACCTCCCGGTTTTGGAAACAAACCTAGAAGATGTTGGGAGTTGAACACATTATGGCTATGCCTGGTCATCACCAAACCAAGGGACAAGCGGAAAGGAAGATCAGAGAATTGAAAACTGCATTAAGGAATGTTGTTAATGCATGCCAGACCAACGGGCTTACCTTCCTCCCTGAAGTGTCAGCTTAATCCAATGAAGGTCACCCCGATACCATAGGAATGTCCCCATACAAAGCCATGTGTGGACGAGGATACCACTTGCTCAATACCTATAAAGTCAACTCTACGAAAGTGCCTGCATCCGATGAGTACAACAATTGACACCAGGAAATCAAAAATGCGGCATACGGAGCGTTACGGTTATCTAGAGTAAGGTCAAACAGAACGGCAACTAAGTGGAGGAACCAACACAAACCTGTCAAAATTGGAGAAAAGATCATGGTTTTTGGAGACCAGTTCGGGACGGAATCTGGGAGATCTTGGAAATTGCAGCCACGCTGGCAAGACCCTTTTAGAATAATCGAATTCGATGAACACACCCAGAACTATACAGTTAGCATAGATGCAAGAATGTACCGAAGAAGGAAGGGAGTATTCCACTGTTCACTAGTCAAACCTTACCACCCTAATGACAATTTCCAATTCTGCGGACGAGTATTTGCGAAGCTGTCACCCATTCTCATCAACGAAGAACAGGAATGGGAAGTTTAATCAATCATCGATTATAGGGAATGATATGGAAAAGGACAGTACTTGGTTTGTTGGAAAGAATACCCAGCAAGCGAGAATAGTTGGGAACCGGTAGAGGGATTGGAACATGTGATGGATTTGGTTCAGGCATGGTGGAGAGATAACCTCCTAGGAGATGAGTTTCCCGCGGTATTCTCTGGGTTTATTCCTATGTGTTATTCTCCTACTAAGGATGGCTTTGAAAGCTATTCTGATGAACTCCTGGTTGATAAAGGATTTTGCGATCTTTATTTGAATACTGATTATGATAGCGAGGATTAGAGATTTGCTTGTTATATTTTGAAATAAGGGTTTTATTTTGTTTTCGGGGTGTAACCGGTACAGGTTACTGGTCTAGGAATTTCAGGTATCAGTTGATACTGATTGTGTTGTGAATTGTTTCAGGAAACGAGGTGTGCCTCTAGACTGAAAATATAAGGTTTGGTAATTTATATATTTTATGTTTGATTTCGAGTATCGGTGTGATACTCCATATGTTTTATATATGGCTTCAAGTATCGGTTTGATACTCTATATGTTTTATGTTTGGTTTCGAGTATCAGCTAGATACTCTATATGTTTTATGTTTCGTTTCGAGTATCAGTTGGATACTCTATATGTTTATGTTTTGTTTCAAGGCTACTGTTTTGGAGTCATATATGTTATGAGAATAAGGCTCTCGGTAGGCTAAGAAGTGTACTTAAGAACTGCGATCCTTCACGTTAGAAGAAGCAGACTTCATCAAACAGAGTTTTCAATATACTTTGTTGAACTGTTACCTTCTTCAGTTCACTTTGAGAATCTTTAGTTTGAGATCCACCAAACATCTCTGAGACTTCAGTAGTCACAATATAGTGAGAAGTCTTTTCAACAACCTCAATTAAAGCCTCTGGACTTTGCTTCACTAGTTACCACTTTCAGTGAGGAACAAAGCCCGTTAACCCTACGTTTACGGCATCTCTTGAGAGGCGGTTCCATTACCGCTTGATATAACAAACAACACAGTCATCACAGTGGAGGAATACTACTCCGTGTCTGCGAACGGGTGTGATAGGTTTCATGGTCAAATGGTGTTCGTACTGTTAAGATTCTGGATGTTGGGGTATAAAAACCAGAGTGATACTGTAGAGGCATAGCAGTTAGAAGTAGGTTGCCAACACTCAGACGTGGGATATAAATATTGGAGTGCCTCCCGAGCTGTGCAGACATCATCAAGCAACAGAGAAGAGATCTTATCAATATAAAATTGTTTACGCTTTAAATCTTGACCTTACCTATTTTATCGCGACAAGCCTTCCACGACTGATTCTCGAATCAAACGTTTTTGGCCTACGTCTCTCGGTGATATACTTGAGTTTGGCGTCCGGCTATCACGTGGTGACGGAATGGTATTCCTCTACTATGATAACTACAGTATTTGTTATGCCAAACAGTGGCCTTCAACTTTGCTGTCCCCATAGACTATAATATTACTCTAGTGGTATTGACTATCATTCCAGTAGTCTCTTTGGTCATGAAGTAATCAAGTTCATACTGGGCCACCTAGTGCTAATTGCAAATCTGATCCCAGCATCTCAATGTCTCAAGAGTTTCTGACCTATCTAGGTCTTCTTTTCTGTGCATGCTTCTCCTTGGTCCACCAGCCTCTATAGAGGGATGCTATTGTTCGGACAAACCAACCTACAGCTGATCTCAGAAAATTATGGGTGGATGTGGTATGCCCCTAATAGCCTCTGCTAGTGGGACATCCTCGCAGAGTATTTCTCCAAATATGTTCCGTCACGTTCGGCATATAGCGTAGAAAGCCTAACTTTGCAGCAAACTATCTCCATGTCCCGTGCACGGATATCTTCCATTGCACTTCACAGATGTCGACAAAGGACCCCTCTCATATTACCTGTGAACCGCATCTGGTCAGATGGATGGCGGTGACAGATATGGTATTATTAAGTGGACTTGGTTGATGGGACATTTTTGTTATATGAGGCAACTCTCGAAATCTCGCTACTGACATGCAGGCTCCATAAGCGGGCTGGAGGGGGTGTTGGCACTCATTAAAATCGACAGTCTATGTACAGTTACCCTACCGTGAGCTCTGTGCACTTTGTCTCAGATTTCCATATGCCTAACATGAGCTTCCTCCTACTATGCAACACCTCGAATGCCTTTACAACTTATATTTCTTCCAAATACATTTCAAGACTCAATGTGGTCAGGGTAAAAAACCTTCCACATTTACTTGGCCATGGTAGGAAAACCTTTACCTCACTATCTTACTTCTGCCCTTCATGGCATGTCCTGGGTTTTATTATGAAAGTTTTCCACAACTTCCGCCGCATTTTCCATACCGGTAGCTGGCTCCGTTGGGTTCCCATCTTCGGAACACCCTTGCCATTTGACGAAGTATTACACTTCCCGCTTCTCTTGATAGCGGCCGTGTACCCGTTTTCTGTAAAAGTGAATCTATCTTTTTAATATTTTTTCAACCTCCCCTTGTAAATTCCCATCGATGTCCTCTGGTTCTCCAGGTGGTTGTTGGTGATTACCATGAACTGAGATGATATTAGGTTCCAATATTACGACATGGAATACGGGGTGAATATTCTATCGGTGGGATATGTTCAGCTTGCAGGCACGTGATCTGTACTTCTTCATGATTTGGAAAGTACCCGATAGCTGCGGGTTTCGCTTTTTTGATTCCCGTCGGGTGCGAATGTTTTTTGCACCAAATATTACCTTGTCCCTGATCTTGAAGACCGGCTGTTGATGAGCTTCCCTGTCATAATATTTCGACAATCCTTCCCTTGTCATTTCTAGTGACCCTCTTGCTTATACATGTATCACCTTAATTCAGTTCGCATAGAGTGTTGTTCCTGGATATTGAGTTTTAGCCTCGTTCATCTACTCTCTTCGTGGATAGAATCCGTAGTTCGCATAGAATGGCGACATCCTATGTGCATTGGTAGCAGAGTTGTTATAGGCATGTTCAGCTAGTGGTAGTAACTGATACCAGTCAACTGGGTCATAGTTGTCAAAGCTCTGCAGGTATCCTTCCAGCACTTGGTAGGTATGTTCGGTCTCTCCGTCGGTCTAAGAGTGAGGTGCCATTGACTTTCTTGACTTTATTTTCTGCGCTTTGCATAGAGATTCCAGGAGTTTTCTGGCGCACTTTTGGTCCATATCCAAGATGATTCCAGTTGGTAGGCGGTGCAGCCTCCATACCTCTTGGAGGAATGTGTTTACGACATCTGCGGCAATAGCCGAGGTCTGAAGTCCAATGAAATGTGCCAACTTTGTAAATTGATCAACTACTACCATTATTTGAGTACATCCTTGCGCCTCAGGTAGTTGGGTGATGAAGTCCACTGAGATAGACTCCCATGCTGTGTAGGGTATTTGCAATAGTTGCCAGAATCCATACTTAGTATGTCTAACCTTGTTATTATGGTCATATTCATCGCAGGTTCGAATGTAGTCGTCGATTCCTTGTTCAAGTCCATTCTAGTTGAAGTCCAGCATAACGATTATCCAGGTTTTTTCTTCTCCGAAACGTCCTGTAACCTTTTTATCGTGACCCCCTTCTGTAATCTTCGTGCATACCTCCTGACTATCTGGTACAAAGAGTCTTTGCTTATAATATAGTAGATCGTCAGTTAAGGTCCAGTCCTTGAGGAAATCCTTTCCTTCCTCTCGTAACCAAATGAGTTGTTCCCTCCATTGCCACCGAGCTGCAACGGTTCTGACAGATACCTGTATCTTTCTGAAGCATACAGGAATAAACTTCTTCATACACTTTTGCAGGATAATAGCTTTTGATATCAGAATCATTTCACGTACCTTATTCTTTTTTTTTTTTTTTTTTATATTATATATTACTTGTTAGGTACAAGAACATGCATGCAGCGTAAGCTATGGCAAAAAGAAAACCTTAATTCCAAACAAACAAACAAA
>JACCEG010000219.1:134041-144803 GCA_014065205.1 Tuber brumale
CGTCTCTCATGTAGTCCCTTGTTCTACGAGAGATAGTGTCACTTAGTGGATGGGATACCACCTGCTGAAGCGATGAGGAGGCAAGCAGAATGGCGAAATCAACCGTAGCCTGTTGAGGAAACCCGACACAACTCCCCAGTGTCTTTAGGGGAGGGATACAGGGATCCATCGCAATCGCGTACCGCAAACCGTAATCCCAGCCGTCTGTTGAGATGAAAAGAGGGAAACCCGACCGTGCTGACGCTAAGCGAGGCCTAGCAAAAGCGGGGTAAGGGAGGTACCCAGCATCGTGAGACGCTGGAAGAAGAGGATGGAGTATCCCTAGAGGGCAAACCTCAAAGGGAGAGGGGAGTAGAGATGGACTCGAAGTCCAGAAGGATGAACAGTGATAGCCTACACCCCCCCCAAGGGGAGGGTGCAGACCGAAAAGTGGTGATAGTTTGGTGTGGTGTTGAGTCTATCCCAAATAGGAAATAAATTTCAATCACCGGAGGTGTAGCGGAGACGGAGGATGGTTTCACGTACCTTATTATTATTATTATTATATCTCATTACGCTTATGGAGCCGCACTGGCCATGAAGCGAACTAACATACAATAGTCTTTACACCATGCAAGGGTGCCAGTCTGATATCCCATCTCATATAGGGAGGTAGCGATGCTCGTTTCGGCCAGCTCATGAGCCATAACGACAAAAGCAAATCCACCAAGCCACCAAATGCCTAACAAATATAGGAAAACACAAGTAATAACCCTAAACAGCCCTATTCTTTCTCTCAGTTGCCGCTTGGTGTGCCTTGAGGTATGTGAGAGATTCCTTAGAATTAGCTGGGTGGGAGTCGCCACAGTTGACGAATTTGACGGTGGTGTGCAAACCTGCTTTGCACTTGGTAGGGCAATCTGATCTGCCGCAGGTGTGGAGGTATGCTGGGTGTTCCATGGAGCAGATGCTGCAATGTTGGGTACCGGTACACTGAGAGGGGTGGTGGCCAAAGGTCACGCATTCCGTGCATTGGGTGTCAGGTCGAAAGGACAAGTAGCGTTGCACTTTGAACTTCTTCCCAAGTAGTGAGAGGCCTCTGCTGAGGGCTTTGTTTGAGGAGTCTTTGCCGGCAATAGTGAGGACCATAGCTGATGCTTCCTTGTCCTGAGATTGGGCTGGGGTGGTGAGCCATCTAGGAGGGCGTGGGAGGTGGGTGCCTGGGTTAAACTCTTCAATTTCAGACTGAATGGTGGAGAAGGTGGAGGAAGTGGGGACACTGCGGAGGATGACCTTGTGCCAGATTTCGTCTTTTGTGAGGCCAATGGCTGCTGGGATGGTGTCTTTGATTGATTCTTCAATGGCAGAACGATGTGCTTTGAGGACAAATATGGCAGTTGGGTTATCCTTGGTAAGGAGGAGCACATGGTGGTTGGTGGTGAATTCGTTTGTTGCAATAAGAGGTTTCTTTCCTGCATTGTTGATTGCATCGTGAATGGTGAGGGGGTTGGTGGTATCAGGTAAAATGGAGCCATCTCTGTCAATGACAATGGTACAGTCGCCTTTAGTCAAAGCAGCTTTGGTGGAAGTTTTGGCCGTTGGAGTAGCAGAGGGTTTGGCGGGGACTGCTCTGGCCGCTTTTTGGGCCTAGGTTTGTTGTAGTAGAGGAGCGTGTAACGTGGTTTGTTGTGGTGGTGGGGGTTGTTGGTGGAGGAGTTGGTACTGCAGGTCTTCAACCTGAGAGGTGAGGTGCATAACTTGATCTGGGAGTGTTTCGACATCTGTAATATGGCGTTTTTGAATCACTATGAGGTGTTTCTGCAGGGCCTGGAAGCCTTCTTCGAGATGTTGAGTGCGAAGTGAAATGCCAAGGTTGGTGTTGGAGATGCCTTCAGCCAAAGGTCTTGGTGAAAATAGAGGAATGGAAGGGTATTCTTCTGTAGAGGTGGTAGAGGCGGGAGCAGGCACAGTCTGGACTGGGGAGCCTGGGTCTTCTTCCATGCGTGTGTCCTCAGGCGAGGCTGGGTTGGGAGGTGGGATTAGTGGATTGAAGGGGGCTGCAAAGGGGTTTGCACTACCCCTCCCTCTGCCCCTACATCTATTAGATATCCGAGGGTTGGGAACTGGGACTCAGTTGATAAATGTGATAGAACACAAATGATGGCGGATGATTTGTGGTTGAAAAGTCTTTAAAGTGAAGGGGTAAAGGGGTGAGGAATGGTTGTCAACCAATGAGGTGAAAGCTCGGCAACAAATTTGGTGTGGTTTTTTCTTTCGCTGTGGTTGTAATGGCAACGGAGTCTATTTCTCGTACTTTGGAAATATAATACCAATGTTCGCTGTCTTTAGCCAATCCATGTAGGTAGCTGATGCTAGGTTCATTTTCCTTCATGATCAAGGATCTGGTCACTATATCAGTCATTCTGAATCTTCCTGTTGCTCATTTTGTTTCTCCAAGGTTGCCTACCTCCATCATATCGGAGGTGCGGACCTTTTCTACCAAGCGTTGAGCTATGCAATTGTCCAATCTTGTATGTCAGTCCTCAACTTGGTGGTTGAATAGTACAACCTTGCGTTCTCTGGTGTAATTGGCATCGATTCCTTTTGCAGCAGTGGAGATTCCGCTTTGAACCGTGTGACCACTTCTTGGGCAACTCTTCCATTGGTTCCTTCCCGCAGCTCCATAGCTATGCCCATACTTATTAACTCTTGTCTATATTTCGTGACAATATCATCCTCTATAGCATAGAGGTCATGTCCTCCCGCTATTCTTGAGCCCTTCATCAGCGAATATGCCTTTTTGCTCAATCTATTGACCCTAATCACGGGTTTCTTTCCACCTCTTTGTTGTTCCAAATCCTAATCCTTATCTCCCTTCCAGTCTTCTTCCTCATCACCTATTCTCACTACTAGAGATACTAAGAAATTGTTCGGTTTCAAAATTTTGGGTTGGAGATGCATAGCATCCTCCTCATGATGGTACTCTGGCCATCTGCTTAATGTGTCATACTCTCCACCCTTTGTGCCTGATCGCTATACAATATCAAAATAGTATACTACTAACTTCTGTACCCATCGAATTTGACGGCCACCCCTAACTTTCACAGTGCGGAAGTATTGCAGGTTCCTATGGTCGGTAAAGATAGTGATCAGTTTTTCCGTTCTCAATAAGCAGTGCCTCTATTCCTTGAATGCTACGAAGATTGCGAGAAGTTCTTTGTCATGAATTTCATAATTGCGCTCCGCCTAGTTTGGTTCTCTGGAATGGAAAGCCACGTGATGTAATCTTTTCTCCAAATATTGAGAAAGAATGCAACCGAGTACGAAACCACGAGACTTAGTTTCCACCACTGTCTCTCTTCCCACAAAGAAGTGGTGAAGTACTGGAGCTGTGGTGAATCGGTGTTTTTAATTCTTCGAATGCCGTATCCTGCTCAACTCTCCATTTGAAATTCTCAGGATTTTCTTGTAATGCCTCCGTTATCGGTTTGCAAATAGCAGAAAAGCTTTTAATAAATTGTTTGTTGAAGTTAGCGTATTCAATAAAGACTTGTACCTCTCTGACTAACTTAGGTGCTTTCTACACTATCCTGGATTCTACCTTGCTAGTGCTCATTGACATTGCATTAACTACTACTACATACGTGAGGAATTCTACCTCTGTAGCATTGAAGGTTCACTTCTTTCATGATACTACTAATTTAAAGTCTGTTAGGCTTTGTAAAACTCATTTAACAGCTTCGATATGTTCGTTTTCGTCCTTTGAGTAAATAAGAATATCATCAAAGTCACCGACGATTCCAACATTAAGGTATTTTTTCAGTACTTGGTTCATCTTATCTTGGAAAGTTGCCAGAGCATTAACCAATGCAAAAGGCATGACCTTATATTTGTAGCATCCGTATCTTGTACGAAATGCTGTTTTCCATACATCTTCCTCTTTTATCCAAATCAAGTGGTAACTGTCCTTAAGGTCTAACTTGGTGAAGGTCTTTGCACTGTCTACTCTAGCTCAGAGTTCAAGCATTAGTGGAAGGGGATGTTTGTTCAGGATAGTAAGATTATTTAGATTTCGGTAATTCACAACTAGGCGTAACATGCTATTGGGTTTAGGTACAAATAATATGGTTGCTCCTGCCTGTGATTAGCTTCCCATGATCTTTCCATATTTGAACATGGTTTTCAAGTATTCCCGTAAAGCCTTAAGCTGATTTTCAGATAGGGGATATATCGGCCCCTAGGGGGAGGTTGATCCTTGATGCAACTTGATTTCGTCATCGCATTTTCATCTTGTGGCTAATTTTTGTGCCATATGGGCTTCACACAAATGTTGGTAAAGCCCGTATTCCTTTGCTAACGATTCGAGTTCTTCAATATTTTCGATAGCTCTGATTTGTCCAATGAGACATGTATTAAGATATGAAGAGACTGATTCATCATATTCGAAGATATTCGCTATTCCTTCATCTTCTTCGATACAGTTTTCATAACAATTTGTGCAGAAGGTCCAATCTTCCTTATCCTCTATGTGAGACACTGCGTGTTCTCACTGCCACTATCCAAATGGAATTATCATTCAATTATTACCTGCTTTAGCTACTGCACTTGACACTTCAGACATGTATTGGTTTTTTCCCATTTCCAACGTTATAGGAATAGTGTAAGACTTCCCTTGTGAGGCGGCAGATAATCCATCAAAACCTGAGATATGAACTGCATTGTTGCATACAATAATAGGAATGTGAAGGTCTTCAACTAGGTCCTTATTGATAAGGAACATGTAGGATCCCGAGCCTAACAAGACTTTAACTTTGTATTGCACATCATGTATATAGAGGTAAGCGATCCCTTGCGTACCGTTGTATCCTTTTTGTTTTGCAGCGTCAAATTCCAGGGGCTTAGTGCAGATAAGACATTTGTGGTTCTTTTGTTTAGCCATCGTCGGTATTGGCTGTAGGTAACAAGATGTTTGTTACTACGCCTGCATAGTTTCGACCATTGAGGTCTCCTCAGATAAACTAGTAACTCTTTAGCTCTAACAATCTGGGTCTACATACTAAGCAGTCTTTGATCGATATGCAATTGCGTGCAACCAGTTTTCAGGCTAGATGTCTTCTCCCGACACGCCAAACCTTGGCTAATAGCACATTTCCGCACCATTATTAGCCATTTTACTCCTCCGGTGTGGTGTTCCTGCTTTCACTGATCCTTTTCCTTAGGGTTTTGGTTCTCCATCCAGCTCTATCAGAGGGGCCTTGCATACCAAAGCACTACATCCCTATCCTACACTCTGGCCGGAAGACTACATAGTACATACATATAATACGGCTCAGACTCATGTGGTAGGTGGAACAGCCTGCGTCGTTAGGCCTCCTGTTGTGTATTGTTATCTAATATATCCTGTATTGCTATAGACCAGCTTCTTCAGTATAGTAACTTGTTTGCACATGGGTAGTAGGCAGCCAACTAGTGACTTCTGGAAATTGGTACTTTTGGCTCCTGGGCCTTGTGGGCATGTTGACTATCCTCTCTTTCGATCAAGGCTCTCCATCTATTGATTGTTCTGTTTGAGCTCGCAAGTCCCTTGTGCATTCCTTCACCAAGCCCATACTTGCTGTGACCTTGAAAGGAAACACTTTCATTGTGCCGCTTGGATCATTTTGAGTTTGGACTCTCATAGTTGCACACAGAATACCCGATCCCTGTCACGGTCAGTACGCAATACACTGCAGCCAAAGGGGGTTCCCGTTTTGATTCCCATTCAATATGGACCCTGAATACCCAAACGCTATTGCCATTGGTGCCAATGAAGTGACCTTGGTCAGTTCTGCGTCATCGGCCTATACCCAGATCCTGTTCGTTCAGGTGGGCTCCTTGACGCAAGTGACTCTGGGAGCTAATTTAGGCTTTATAATAGCTAATCATGCATGACAAATTCCCACATTTTATTGGTGTTGAGCTGACTATGGCTGCCAATATATAGGCATCTCCCTACCACGTCTGGTAGGTGTGGACTTTCTTTCCACAACATGTACAATTCCCATCTCTCCTCTAAGTGCCTATCACACTCTGCGGGATGCCAGTATGAGCCTGGTCGAAGATTGTGTGCGTGGTCCTTGCTGAACCACCCAACCTCTTCCTATGCTTTTCTAGCTCATTATCCCTTTTCCGCTTTCATTGTAGGGCTCCACCTTCCTTGCCATAGGGCTTGTTGTCCCTTGGTTGCTTTGGTTTTGAGTCTTACTGGTATTCGCTTTTAATCTCGGAAACTATTTTTGGCTTTCACGGTTTCTCTCATGCAAGGTTTTCTCGAGCAAGAAGTGCTTCTTATAATCGACCGCATAGTCTTAGCGCTTTTTCCCATTCTTGATCTATGGTATACAGTAAGGCCGACAACCTGCGGACAATTTCTTTGCAAAGTTTGTTTTTGCCTTCCACGCTTCAGAATTCTCCGGCCATGCAGGACCTTATGTTCTGGTTGTGCACAACCGTGCAGGATCATTCAATACCGCCTTTTTACTCATCCAGCTTCATAGCTCGTGGTGCTAGTCTTTCTGCTTCCACCGCGGCAAATCATTTGATCATATCGTACTCAAAACACATGTAGATAGCTAGTTCTGGCTGCTAGGTTTCTGCTTGAAGTCTGTCTGTGGTCTTGCAATACCAAATGGTGTAAGGAAGTACTATGACTCTTTTAGTCTAGTTGAGAGCATATATAACTGGTTCCCGTGCATCGTCCCATATCTAGGAGTTTCTTTCGAAATAGTGAGTGCCTTGTATGATCTACAGGTACATATCTTGTATGGGCTTATCCTCAAAGTATGGGGTTGGTTCTAACAGTCAGTTAATGTTTAGCGCCATCGCATTGGCAAGTGCTTCTGCCATACCAGACTGATCAGGTGTCTGTCCTTGGCTACCACGGCTCAAGCTTCCCCTGCCTCTTCTTCTCTTATCATGATCGTCATCATCTTCACTTGGATCTTCAGGGTTACCTCCATGGGCACCTGAGGGAGATGCATCAGTGGCTTTCTTTCCTTTCCCCTTCCCCCGAGGTGTAGGTGGGGAATAGTAATCTTTGTGATTTCCCTCTTCTGGGACTGAATGTAGTGGTGCCAGAACCGCTCTCATAGGATCCTTTGCTGTTTCCGCTAAATCATTTATGGGTTTCACCAAACACTGGACAGCTTCCATGTTATCTTGGACCATTTTCTTGCACTCCCTTTGCAGCGTAGGTAAGCTCGCACATTGCTCTCCGCAGCCGTCATGTATGTCTACCAATGACACTGTGAAGTCTCTATCCTAGGTCACAGTCTGGTTACAGAAGAGGTTGAACTAGCCGTGGAGCTCAGACACTAATTTTCCCCGAGCTTTGTCTGGTGCCAGGGCCTCCCGTCATTGCTGACCTAAGCTAACATCTAACTGCGTAGTTACATTTTCCTGGGCTTGCTGCCACTGATCTTGTTCAGCTATTTTCTTGGCTACTTCCCGCAACATTTCCTCTTAGATACCCTTGACCTCTTGTTCTACACCTACTAGCTGCATTAACCTGATTACAATATCATTGTTGTGGACATCCTGTCCGTTGGTGAGTTGCTGTTGAACCTGAATTAACCTGAAGGTTGTTACCATCCCTAATCGGTGTCAGTTCTCAGCATCAGATAGTCAATACTTCTCTCTTCTCTTTCTCGACGATAGCTCATAGGCAGATACCTGTGGTCAGGTAGGAGAGACACTTGAGTCTCTAGTCCTCATCGCCTATCGTACTCTTTCTCCAACTCTACTCTCGTGATAGAGTTCTGGTCTTCGTAGGTCATAATTCGTAAAGCACGTACAGGTTTTATATTCATCAAAGCGTAAAGCCACAAGTAGCAAAATAACTTAGAACGAACCATGCAGAGCCTATCTCCGTGGCCTGTCTTTCATTTTTCTTTTCTTTTTATCATCCTGTATTCATTGTTTATGGTACAAGAACTTGAATGCAGCGGGAGCTATGGCATAAACAAAACCTCAATCAAAAAGCTCGCAACCATAAAAGAAACAAATCACAACAAACGGTAAAATCCTCTAAGTAGTGTCCGATAGCCAACACAAAATCCCATGGAACTAAAACAAGTAAGTACAAAAATCATGGCAGAAAGTTAAACCCAACACGAAAGGAAAACACCTCGCAAATGGAAACAAGCCTATTGGCAGGTGTCATATCTCGTGGCTTGAAGCTGTAGATCAGAAGCTCCGGGCAAGAGAGAGAGGGCTAGGGCAGGGGGTCCCTGCATGCAGGTGGCATCCTAGGCGGAGGTCCAGTAGCTGTTACGTTCAGATATCTGACCAGAGAGTGGAGTGCGGCAGTATCGTTCCATATTAAGCAGTCCCTACTGACATTGGTGGGCCCTCGGAGGTGGAGCTTACGATGTACCTTGCGGGACTTGCAGTTCAGGATGGGGTAAGAGAAGTCCTCCTCATCCTCCTTACAAAAGGGAAAGAGGGGGGAGCTGCCATCAGTGAACCAGGAGGGGTGGGCAGCGAGGTAGCTCTTGCCCAAGTGCAGGTGATTAATCCTGCTGGCAATAAACCTCCCTAGTTGTTGAAATTTTCTATTATTCGTTTCATAAGTATATTTCTTTTAAATAACTTGTATTTCTCTCCTTAGTTATATTTTTGGTTTACCTATAGATCACGAACATTACTACAGCAAGAGCATATGCATTGGGTATTTCGTTTATATTTCATGATAACGATGGGATAATTGGATATATATTTTCTTATTGTATGTGTGGGATGTTTCAGTTATTCTCACTTATGTACTGCAACCTTTTTGGAAGGTGCATTGCATGTTAGTTTTCCGCTTAAAATCTCTCACACCATTACAAGTTATATAGATTTTACTTGGGATTTCCTTGGTAGTTTTTCGGGGTCGAACCTGTTCGCACTTATGTTTTTACAAGATTTTCCCGCTTATTTCTTTTCTTCGCTTAAAGTATGCGCACCTGTATATATAGCTGGTTACCGCTCCGAGTGTTAGAAAGAATTAAGGACAAGAACTACTACCAATCTGCCCTCCTACTACCATCCTCCTCGCCTAAGTGTGTCTACAGTATACCATTAATACTGTATCGTATTCTCGTACTCAAGCTATAAGATTGTGCCGCTACATACAAATTCAAGAGGTTATGAGCCCGGCGCATTCATAGTCATACGACATACACTCACACACTTCAATAGAAAACACTCTACTACTCTACCTCTCACAAACGAAATAATCGCTTCCTCAAACCGAACGGATTTATCACTTCCAACCTACGGTCGCAACAATCTCGCTTAACATCAGAGCTTGTACCTCCCACAACCCTAACCACTCACTCATACACCTTATCGCTTCCTATAGCAGAATAAGGAGCCCGATTGGCTAGGCTTATTATTCAATTTTCAACACAAGTACTGATACTTAAGCGACATGAGCGAAACCTCCTCAAATGCCGCCGTAGCACCTCCACTACCTCCCCCAGCAACCGCTGCCGTACCTTTACCACCCCCAGCTGCTGGCGTACCACTTCCAGCATCACCTGCTGTTGGACCACTCCCAGCAGCTCCCACCCCAGCTGCCAGAAACATCACCAACAACTCCAAAGGTTCTTGGGCACCATCCTACAAACTGGGCTCAATCCCAAAGCTCACTGGACCCGACAACTACAGATCATGGCGCGATATCTCGGAATATGTTCTGGGACTTTACAACTGCTGGAACATAGTAACTGAAAGGGAGATAATACCGGAACCGTACGAAGATGAAGAAGGCGAAAACAATAGTGAGAAGATAGATGAGTTTAGAGATCGATACCAATGGGCCTCGACCTACTTCCTTGAAACGATAGACTCCCAATGGCTAATCCTCCTGGCAACACACAAAACACCAGCAGCCATATGGAAAGCCTTTCAAGACAAATTTGCTGGAGAAAACACCTCCTCCTTCTTTGAGCAACTCAACGCTGTCCTTGATGCCGAATACGATGCGGCAACACTGATAGCCGATCACATCAATGCATATGATACCCTTTGGAATTGAAAGCAACATCGTTGCTCCTCCTCCTCCGCTGATGACCGATACACCTTGCCGTTTGTTTTCAAAACGAATGGCGGCCGCGACAATTCGATGTTAAATCAGCCTTCCTCTATGGTGAATTGAAAGAAGAAGTTTACATGCGACCGTTACCTGGGTACAGTAACGGAGATAAAGTATGGCAACTTAACCGATGTCCCTATAGACTTAAGCAATCCGCGAATGAATGGTATGCTCTCCTCGCTAGATACTTAACATCCAGAGGTTTTAAGACATCCTCCCTTGACCCATGCATGTTTGTTCACAATAAACACGACATCTACATTTCGGTTTACGTTGACGACATCGCTATATACTCGGCCGAATCTCCCGAAGCCACCTCACTGATGGAAGACCTGAAAACGGCATTCGAGATTACTGATTTAGGGGAAGCTACATTCCTGCTCGGCCTCCACATCGCATATACATCAGACGGGATACATCTTACCCAAGAACGATACATCATGTCAATCCTGGAAAGGTACTCTATGGAAAACTCACGTTCTGTATCCACACCCTTACCGAAAGGCATTCAACTACGGAAAGGAACAGAAGAGGAACAGATACCCGACCCTTCCACATACCAATCGATAATAGGATCGCTTATGTACCTGACCACTGGTACAAGACCTGACCTAGCGTATACCATTTCATTTCTCTCTCAATTTTCTTCATGTCCCACGGAACAAC
>JACCEG010000219.1:145390-247687 GCA_014065205.1 Tuber brumale
TATTTCTTTTAAATAACTTGTATTTCTCTCCTTAGTTATATTTTTGGTTTACCTATAGATCACGAACATTACTACAGCAAGAGCATATACATTGGGTATTTCGTTTATATTTCATGATAACGATGGGATAATTGGATATATATTTTCTTATTGTATGTGTGGGATGTTTCGGTTATTCTCACTTATGTACTGCAACCTTTTTGGAAGGTGCATTGCATGTTAGTTTTCCGCTTAAAATCTCTCACACCATTACAAGTTATATATATTTTACTTGGGATTTCCTTGGTAGTTTTTCGGGGTCAAACCTGTTCACACTTATGTTTTTACAAGATTTTCCCGCTTATTTCTTTTCTTCGCTTAAAGTATGCGAACCTGTATATATAGCTGGTTACCGCTCCGAGTGTTAGAAAGAATTAAGGACAAGAACTACTACCAATCTGCCCTCCTACTACCATCCTGCTCGCCTAAGTGTGTCTACAGTATACCTTTAATACTGTATCGTATTCTCGTACTCAAGCTATAAGATTGTGCCGCTACATACAAATTCAATACTAGTCCCATAAACGGGTGTGGCAAGAGACTGGGGGAGTAGGGGTGACCAGGTGGGAGGGGGAACTAGGTAGCGCAGTCACTACAAGTGCTTCTTTCACACTCACCTCGATCGACTGATAGGAGGGACCGCATCTCTGATCTGAAGCTGGTCAGGTGGAAGGAGATTGGCTGAGACCACCTGGACAAGGCTGATAATATTGATGAAAAGCAGAAAGCGGTGCGCGATCACCTCAATGGGTAGGTGTTTCCTTATAGTGGGGCAGTGGGGGTCAGATTTCCCAAGAAGCAGAGCATAGCCTGATGTCAGTCTCCTGGTAAAGTGACACTGGTCTTCCAAGGCCCAGAAGGAGGATGAGGTTAGAACGGGGGGCTGGAGTCTCGCAGTAGCCGGGTCGACCTCTGGAGGGAGGCACACAACGCTGATAGCTGCAAGCCTCTGTCAGTGGAAGACAAGTAGTGGCATGGAGGGGAGAGCTAATTCGCACACTTGAATGCCAACCGGGGTTGTGGAGAAACAGATCATCACCCACCACTGGACAGTTCTCCAAACAATGGACATATGGTCTAGGAGAGTGAGGCTCACCGAGAAGAGGTCGGCCCCATATAGGAAAATCGGTGAAATAAGGGAGGCTGCCAGAGGGTGGTATAGGAAGGGGGGGAGGCCCTTGCCGTGCTTTGAGAGTCTATGAATCGTGACAAAAGCACCTGGGGCCTGAGCGAGCCATTTGGAAAATTGTATGGTGGAGCCTTGAGAGCACGAGCTCGTCGTCAGTTCGAAGCCGTTGCCCAGCAACCGGATCAGTTTGGAGAGGAGAAACAGGTGGCCTTCACGGAGCACCCAGATCGGAGGGGCAGGACCTTCCGTGCCGAAGTCACAAAGTGCATGAGCACTGTCTTCAGGATCGAGAAAGATATCCTCAGCCTCCTGGCCTTCGCTTGGAGGGATCTGGTAAACCCGAGGAGCCTCTGGACATTACGCAGGTATGAACTGGATGCAACGGAGACCACGAAGTCACTCACGTAGGAGAGGATGAGGACTGGAGGGACCGGAAAGTGTAGGGTTGAGATGCAGATGACGAATACGAGTTGCGAGATCAGAGACCCCGGTGGGTTACACACAGCAACTGGAGATAACATCTGGAGGGCCCCGTGAAAAACCAGGCCGCCAGAGTGGCCGCGAAGGAAAGACCATATCCATGAGACCATGCAGGGGTTGACTACCTTGGTAGCAAGTATTTTGCAAAGTAAGGGGTGGAGGCATTTTCGAAACCACCCTCAATGTCGAGGAAGAGGGGTGCGACCTGGGGTTTAAGGAGAGTAAAAAGCGGAATGTGATGGGACAGAGTGGGTGCAGCGTCGAAGGTGCTCCAACATGGGAGGGAGCTGGTTTGGTGAGGGGATAAGAGGCCAAAGATGCGGGCTAGGACAGTGAAGTGAGTTGCTACAATCCTAGCAAGAATTTCTGAGACAGTCTCCAGGAAGACAATAATCCGGAATGAGGCTGGTGTGTCATAGAAGAGTTTCCCTGGCTTGTCCAGCATGGTGCCATTAGCCTTCTTCAGGGATGGTGGATGATGCCTGTAGAGAACCAGTGGGCCAGGCAGGGCTGTGAGGATGCTAGAGTTTACTGAGTGAGCTTTCTTCCAGACTGAGAGGGATATCTGGTCCCCACCAGGAGCCGAGGAGGACATGAAGTATCTTGAAGCAACAGCAATTTCATCTGCGGAAGACGGGGGAAAATCCCTAAACTCGCGCAGGTTGGCCGGTGGTCACGAAGACCTCTACTCAGGAAAGAAATGGGAGATTATTATTATTATTATATCTCATTACGATTATGGAGCCGCACCAGCTATGAAGCTAACTAACATACAATAGTTCTTACACCACGCAAGAGTGCCAGTCAGATATCCCGTCTCATATGGAAAAGTAGCAACGATCGTTTGGGCCAGCTCATGAGCCATGATGACCAAAGGAAATCCCCCACGCCACCACATGCCTAACAAATATAGGAAAACAAAAGTAATAACCCTAAACAGCCCTATTCCGTCTCTCAGTTGCCGCTTGGTGTGCCTTGAGGTATGTGGGACATTCCTTAGAATTAGCCTGGTGAGAGTCGCCACAGTTGACGCATTTAATGGTGGTGTGCAAACATGCTTTACCCTTGGTGGGACAATCTGATCTACCACAAGTGTGGAGGTGTGCTGGGTGTTCCATGGAGCAGATGCTGCAATGTTGGGTACTGGTACACTGAGAAGATTGATGGCCAAATGCCAGGCATTTGGTGCATTGGGTGTCAGGACCAAAGGACAAGTAGCGTTGCACTTTGAACTGCTTACCAAGAAGAGAGAGGCCTCTGCTGAAGGCTTTATCTGAGGAGACTTTGCCAGCAATAGTGAGGACCATAGCTGATGCTGCTTTATCCTGACGTTGGGCTGAGGTGGTGAGCCATCTAGGAGGGCGTGGGAGGTGGGGTGCCTGGAGTGAATTCTTCAATCTCAGATTGAATATTGGAAAAGGTGGAGGAAGTGGGGATGCTAACGAGGATGACCTTGTGCCAGATTTCGTCTTTTCTGAGGCCCATGGCTGCAGAGATGATGGCTCTAGTTGCTTCCTCAATGGTAGAACGATTCGCTTGGAGGACAGAGGTGGCAGGTGTGGTATCCTTGGTGAGGAGGAGGACATGGTGGTTGGTGGTAAATTCGATTCTTGCAATAAGAGGTTTCTTAATTGCATTGTTGATTGCATCGCGAATGGTGAGGGGGTTGGTAGTATCAGGTAGGATAGAGCCATCTCTTTGAATGACAATGGTATGGTTGCATTTGGTCAAAACAGCTGCGGTTCAAGTTTTGGCTGGTGAAATGGTACAGGATTTGACTGGGACTGCTTTGGTAGCTCTTTTGGCCCTGGTTTGTTGTTGTGTGGGAGTGGGCAAGGTGGTTTGTTGTAGTGGGGGGGGTTGTTAGTGGTGGAGTTGGTACTGCAGATGTTCAACATGAGAGGTGAGGTGTGCAACTTGGCCTGGAAGTGTTTGGATGTCGGTAATATGGCAGTTTTAAATCACCATGAGGTGTTTCTGCAGGGCCTGGAAGCCATCTTCAAGGTGTTGAGTGCGAAGTGAAATGCCACGGTTGGTGTTGGAGATGCCTTCAGCCAAAGGCCTTGGTGAAAACGTAAGGATGGAAGGATAATCTTCTGTAGAGGTGGTAGAGGCAGGAGCAGGCACAGTCTGGACTAGGGAGCCTGGTTCTTCCTCCATGCCCGTATCCTCAGGCAAGGCGGGGTTCGGAGGTGGGATGGGTGGGTTGAAGGGGGCTGCAAAGGGGTTTGCACCACCCCTCCCTTGGTCCCTACGTCTATTAGATATCAGAGGGTTGTGAAAACAGACTCAGTTAATAAAGGTGATAAAGCACAAAGGAGGGGGGATGATTTGTGCTTGAAAAGTCTTTAAAGTGAAAGGGTGAAGCGGTGAGGAATCGTTGTCAACCAATGAGGTGGAAGCTCGGCAACAAATTTGGTGCGGGTTTTTCTTTCGCTGTGGTTGTAATGGCAATAAAGTCTAAGAAATGGGAGAGGAGTGCCTTGTTGATCGCTGTGGGGCTGTCAGCCCCAGGTAGCTGGAGGAACCTATCTGGTGGTCTGGTGAAGGGATAGCATTTCGCAGTCTAAAGTATCTGAAGGGTGGCCATCTTCCGTAAACTGTTCCCGTAGTCGCTTTTTACCCCTCTGTGTGGCCTTGAAGTATAGTAGCTATGCCTTCCTGCCATGCTGCTTCGACGTGGAGGGAGATCCCGCCATGTTGCGTGGACAGTGGAGTGCAACGAAGACTTCTGCGCCGCAAGGTCAAGAGGCCACCAAGACTTGGACCTGTTGGAGGGCCACTCAGCAGGTATGTGAATTAAGAGCATAGCTCTCAGTCACCCCAGGTCCATGTCAAACTAGGAAGAAAACCCTTGGGTAGTTGGCAAAAGAGGGGGAGGTACGATCCTGAAGTCTCTAAACTCTTCTGCGAGAGAGGGCCAGGCAGTCTTTGTCCAGGCAGGTGTCGGGACGGACAGTGTGCCAGAGGTTCAGAAAGGATCACCAGCATTGGCACATGGTGAAAACCTGTCAGTGACTGAGGGCTCTCCCAGGACTGATAGTGTGGGGCCAGTGACACCTTGGTAAAAGTTAGGTCTGTCGCCAAGGGTCTCAAGGCGGGGTTGACAGCAAAGTAAATGAGGCCGCTAGTAGTTTTCAGAATGGCAAACCCTTCCTACACTGCCCTCACCAAGGACGGGATGGATGCGTAGAGGTCTGAGACCAAGAGACGGCCTCCCGGGTCTGCTAATGGATGGTGTATATTACAAGTGACGAGCACTAGCGTGTGAGTAGTGGCATGGGGGAAGGCGGCCTCAGGTGAGATGGTTTGCAAAAACGGAGCACCGTCCCTCATGCTGTACATGTTCACGATCTCAAGCTTGTTAATGAAGGAGTCAAATAGTCCAACAGATGAATGAAAGTTGACAGCCATCCAATCCCTTACTGAGGAGAAGACTGGGAGGATGGAGAGCTCTAGAGTAGTACGGAGGTGGAGGTAGCAGGCCACCCCGGGCTTGCCGCCCTCAGGGCATGGGGGTATGAAGGCCTTGAAGCCAGTGAATGAGGGAGGTCTATTTCTGTAAAGGGGGGGTCCAGAGAAGAAACCAAGGTAGGGGGGAAATTCAAAAGAGAAAAGAAATTAAAAAGAGAGAGAAACACATCCCAGCTTCCCAAGCAGTTGTGTTGTAGAATGAATATCGGGTTATGAGAGTTGGCCTCCAGCACGGAACTCACAGGGGAGGTGTGACCAGGTGTTACCCACCTTCCGTCCTCTCAGGCTGAGGGAAAGGAGTGGGACATTTCTGCCATGCGGGATTCAGCATGGTACCTCCTGGGGGTTTTGTGGCTGGGACAGGAGGATGTGTCAGCGGGGCATCGCCAATCCTAGGGCACGTAGTTTTAGCATCGAAGAGACCTATCAACTCCGTGTTTTTCTTTGCTTTTTTCTTTTTTTATCTGCTTTCTTTTTCTTAATCATCAATGTTATGCTGTGTTCTAAAGGTACACTGTCTGCAAGCGGCGCTAGCTATGGCAGACACGAAACCTGCGCCCCTACGCCAGCCACAAGCAGGCAGAAGACAAACCGTCAATGAAGCCGGAACAGGAACGCGCATTGGGAGAGAGGACCAAAACTCCCGGAACGTGACACCCCCCAAGCAAACCCCGCATAGTCGAAAAAGCTCCCGCACACAGCACTGGTAGCATACACGAATGGTAAAGAATGTAAAAGAAAGCCGCCTAGTCCATCCAGACAAAAGAAACCCCACACCCTGACAGTGGCCCAAACCTGGGGCGAGAACCCCCCCCAGACAATCTAAAGCCCCACCATGCAGCTGAAGTCCTATGCCACTTGTGACAATAAACTTCTATGGCGGAAGGGTAATATTCGGCGATAGCTAGTGTGAGACCGTAGGGAAAAGCCCAAGGGGAAGGAAAAAGACCCCATGGCAAGGCACAGAGCCTAATGCAATCTGAGCGGGGAAGCCCTGTAGAGACACATGGGGGGCAACGAGGAAAAATGGTGTAGCAGTAGGGTGCAAGCCATGCAAGGGTGTAGCAGTAAGGCGCAAGCCGTGTAAGGGTGAAGCAGTAGGGTGCAAGCTGTGGAAGGGTGTGGCAGTAGAGTGCAAGCCAATCCAGCCGTCAGGTCAGGAAGGGAACTGAATTCGACCGTATCGAACTGGCGGTAATCATGTTACTGACTTTCTAGCCAGTCCCCAGTGGCTGGAGGCAAGCGAGTTTACCCCGTCTCCAATATAGTCCCTTGTTCTCAAAGAGATAGTGTTACTTAGTGGGTAGGATACCACCTCTTAAGCCATCCATGGAGATGAGCGAGATTGACCTGTGGGCTAGTTGAAGAGTTCTTAGAAACCGCAAGACGTGTTCCCTCCAGGCTGAAGCATAGGAAGAGATCCATCGTCGACCAGGTGTAGGGGCCACGCTAAGCAAGAAGTGGAGTTGCGACGCGCAGCACGAAAGGCATAACGGAACATAGAAGGAGGAAAGCCTCGACATGTGAAAATGCAGAAAAAGACAGCGAGAAGAGGTGGATGGCCATCACTCCTAAGCCATAAAGACAGTGGGAGGAGAGGGGAGGGGGTTGTATAGTTTGTGAACTCCCAAGCGCTGAGGGCTGATGTCAAGCATGAGGAAAATAGAGGAGTTGGAGGATGACCTATTTATGCAGTCTTCTTTTTGTTTCCTACTATTCTTTTTTTACTGCGATTTTATTTTGTGTTTAAGGTACACGATCCGCATGCAGTGCAAGCTGTGGCAAACACATAAATGTCCCTCCCTACACCAGCCTGTGGCAGCTAGAAGAAAAACCGTCAATGAAACCCGAACCGGAATGCATACTGGCAGAAAGGAGTGAAATCCCCGCACCATAAGACTCCGCGCCCAAACCCCATGCTGTCGAAAAAACTCCCATACCCTGGAACTTGTAGTATACACAAGTGGTAAAGACTGTCAAAGACAGCCACCCAAACACATCAAAACAAAAGAAACCCCAGACCCCAACAGTAGCCCAAACCCGCAGCGAGAACCCCCCCAGAGAACCTTAATCTCCACCCTGCAGCCGAAGCCCTAGGCTACCAAAGATAATAAAACTCTATGGCTAAAGGGTAATGCCCGGTAAAGGTCGTGGGAGACCGGAGGGAAAAGCCCAGGCGGAAGGCAACAAGACCTGTAGCCAGGCAAAGAGACCAGTGCTATCTGGACCGGGATGCCTGGTGGAGACGTCTGAAGGGCATTGAAGTAAGGTGGTACAGCAGTAGGGTGCAAGCCAAGTCCGGGTGTAGCAGTAGGGTGCAAGCCAATCCAACCATCAGGTCAGGAAGGAAACTAAGCGCGACCCTGTCCACTATCGGAAATAGTGTTCGTGTCTTTCTAGGCGGTCCCCACAGGCAGAAGGCAATTGATTTTACCATGTCTCTCATGTAGTGCCTCGTGATCAGAGAGATAGCGTCAGTTAGTGGATAGGATATCAGCGCTTAAGCAACCAGTGGGGAGGAGCGAGATGGACCCAAGGGCCCATTGAGGAGGTCTCGTGAACTACGAACTTTGTTCCCAGCGATCTGAATCAAGGGAAGCGAGGGGTCGCCGACCCTGTGGAGCGGCCTCACCGAGCGAGGAGAGTGGCAGGAACGGGCATCCAGAAAGGAATCCCGGTGCCCTGAGGGAGGTAAGCCACGACACGTCAAAAAAGCGGAAAAGGACAAAAAGAGGAGGAGGATGGCCATCTCTCCTAGGCCGAACCCTGCGTGCGAGGAGAGGGGGGTGGTGGATTGTTCATGAGATCCCAAGCGTTGAGGCTGATTTCAAGTGTGCGGAAAATAGTGGAGACAGAGGATGACCTATCTAGGCGGTCTTTTCTTTCTTTTTTTCGCTATTTCTTCATGTTTTGTCATCATGTATTCATTGTTTATAGTACAAGAACTTGCATGCCGCACTGGCTATGACATAAACAAAACCATAATCTTAAAACTCTCAAACATAAATGAAACAAACCACACCAAGTTGTAAACTCCTTCAAACAGTCTCCGATAGCCGTCACAAAATCCTGTGGAAGTAAAGAAAACAAATACAGAAATCATGATGTAAAATAAAACCACAACAAAAGGAAAACAAACACCACATGAGTAGACCTAACAGGAAGGCGGTGGTCATATCTCAAGCGTTAAAGATGTAGATTGGAAGTACTGAGGGGGGAGAGAGGACTCGGTCATGGGGTCCCAGGATGCTGGTACCAGGACTGGGATAAAACCGGCGGCTGTTACATAGAGGTATCTGGCCAGGGAGTATAGTGCGTCTGTATCAGTCGAAAGCGAGATGTCCTTGCGGATGTCCATGAGCCCCGGGAGGTGGCGCTCACGAGGTACCTTACGTGACTCCCAGTATATGATAGTAAGAGTGAAGTCCTCCTCATCCTCCACACGTAAAGGACAGAGGGGGAAGTGGTTCCCAGTAAATCAGGAGGGGTGAGCAACCAGGTAACTGTTGCCTGAATGCATCTGGTGGATTCTGCTGGCGATAAACCTCCCTAGGCACATAAACAGATGGGGCGAGAGAGTCGAGGCATAAGGGCAACTGGGTGGGGGGTGGAACTGGGTAGCCCAACTCTTGGTAAGCACGCCTGTCACGTGCATCTTCATCGATTGATAGGAGTGGAGCCTATCTCTCACTAAGAGCTGGTCTGGTGGCAGGAGGTCGATCGAGGCAACTGGGATGGGACTAAGTATGCTTATGAAGGGTAAAGTCCAGTGTGCAAAGAAATCTAGGAGTATGTGTTTCCTTATGGGGGGACAGCGGGGGCTGTTTTTCCCGAGAAGAGGGATGTAGACTGACGTCAGGTCCCTGGTGAAGTAATGGTGGTCCTCCAAGCCCCGGAGGAGGGAGGCGGTTGGGAAGGAAGAGTGGAGTCTCATAGTTACCAGGTTGGCATGAGGCAGGAGGCAAACAAGTCATGAAGTAGCCAGTCTCTGTCGGTGGAGTATCAGTAGTGAGAGGGGGGTGAGAGCCGGCTCACATGTAAGGATGCCGATCGGGGTCGACGAGAAATAGTTTGTCGCCCACCTGCGAATATTTTTCCAAAAGATGGACATTCGGTGCGGCAGGGTGGGGCTAGGTGCGGAGAGGTCCGCACCCTGGAGAAGGATTCGGGAGACAAGGTAGGAAGCCAGATGGTAGCAAAGAAAGAGGGGTAGGCCGTTGCCTGTCCTTGGGAGTCTCTGAATCGTCGCAAATGCCCCTTGGGCTAAGGCGAGTCTTCGAGTAAAGTGTGCGCTGGTTTCCTCGGGGCATAAGGTGGTCGCGTGTTCGAACCGGGAGCCAAGCTACTGGATTGGTTTGGTGTGGTGAAAAGGTTGGCCCTCTAGGAGGACCGGGATTGATGGTGGTAGGATCTTTTATATCGCAGTGGTCCAGTACATGAGCTCAGTCTTCGGAATCGTGAAGGATACACCTAGGCCCCTTGCCTATGGTGGGACAGATCTGGTAATCCCTTGGAGACTTTAGTCATTCCTCCGGTACGAGCTGGAGGCAACAGTGTGTGCAAAGCAGTCCACATAGCAGACGATAAGGCTCCAGGAGACTGGAAAGTGCAGGGTTCAGATATAGATGACGCACAGGAGTGGTGAGAATAGCTACACCTGTTGGGTGCCGACCGATACCGGGGAAAATATCGCGGGAGCCCCTGGGAAAGCCAGATGGGAGGAGTGGCCGTGGCGGAAGGACCTTATCCATGAGACCATGTATGGGTTGACTGCCATCGTGGCAAGTATTTGGCAAAGTGAGGGGGTTACGATGTTGTCGAAACCACCTTCGATGTAGTGGAAGAGGGTTGAGACCATGTGTTTCGGGTGCATAAACATCTTAACTTCATGGGACATAGTGGCCGCCACGTCCCAGGTACTCAAATCTGGGAGCAAACCAGAGGGGTGAGACGACATAAGGCCCTAGAGGCCTGCAAGGTCAATGAGGCGGGTCGCCATAATCCTTTCCGCGATCTTAGAGACTGTTTCTAAAAGGACGATGATTCAGAATGAGGCTAGTGTATCAAAGGAGGGTTTACATAGTTTGTCCAATACTATGCTCTTGGCCTTCTTCAGGGATGGGGGGTAGTGCCCGTAGAGAACCAGTACGCCAAGGAGAGATGTAAGGATACAGGGATTCACAGAATGTACTATTTTCCAGATAGAGTATGGTATTTAGTCATGGCCAAGTGTGGAGGAGGAGGTAGAGTTTTTGAGGGTGACAGTGATTTCCTCTGCGAAGAGTGCGGGAATGTCCGTAACCTCTCGAAGGATGGCAGGGGGCCTGGAAGACCGTCTCTCAGGAAAGAAATGTAAAAGAAGTGCTTGGTTGATTGATGTGAGGCTGTCCGCTCCGGGTATCTGGGAGAACCTATCAGGAGGCCTGCTGAATGCAAAGCATTTCACAGTCCAAAGTGTTTGCGGGTGAGTGTCTGCGGGAAGTTATTCCAGCAGTTGTTTTTGGCCTTCTTAATGGCCTTGAAGTATAGGAGCCGTGCCTTCTTGCATCGCTCTTTCGATGAGGGGAGAGGATCCTGTTTTGCCGCGCAGACAGTGGAGTGAAATGCAGACCACTGCGTGGTGAGGTCAGGGTACCAGCATGGTTTGTACCTGCTAGAAGGCCTCTTAGCCAGCATGTGGAGCCTCGGCACAGGTCTTAGCTTGTCCAGGGCTGTTTCGAACCAGCTGGAGAAAGTGTGGGCTGTTGTGAGAGGGGGAGGGGGGTCAGCCCTCATAGTCTTGATCTCTTTCACAAGAGAGAGCCAATGGGTCTTGATCCATGCAGGCTTTGGATGGAGAGCGTGAGCCAGGGGTTCAGAAAGCCTTGCTAGGACTGGAACGTTGTCAGACCCAGTGGGGGGGAGGGGCGTAGTCCAAGATCGAAAGTTGTAGGGCGGCAAGGCGTAAGCATATACCAGGTCTAATACTGAGGGACGCATATCGTGGTTGCAGGGAATGTAAGTGTGAACAGCAAGAGTGTTCAGGAGACAGAAACTGTTAGGCATATGGAAATCCGGGACATGTGCACAGACCCACGGTAGGGTAACTGCGCACAGACCCTCAATTTACCGGAGTGCCAACACCCGGCTCCAGCCCCCGTATGGGGCCCGCACGTCATTAGCGAGATTTCGTGAGTTGCGTCCCATAACTAAAATGTCACTACAATGAAGCCCACTTCATAACACCATATACGTCGCCGCCGTCCGTCCGACCGCATGCTGTTCGCAGGATATATGAGAGGGGACCTTCGTCGACATCTGGGACGTGGAACGGAGGAGATCCGTGGGAGGCGCTTTTCAGATAGTAGGCTTCAAAGTTAGGCTTCTAACTGTGGGCCGAAGGTGACGGGACGGTTGCGGCGAAATACTCTAAGAGGATATCCCATTGGCGGAAGCTATTAGCGGTATACCGAATCCACCCATACCCTTCTGAGATCAGCTGTAGGTTGGTTGGTCCTAGTCATAGGACCCCTCTATGGAGGCCGGCGGACCAAGGGGAAGCATGCTCAGAATGGAAGACCTAGATAAGTCGGAGACCCTTAAGACGCTGACACGTCGGGCTCGGACTTGCGATTGGCACTAGGTGGCCCGGCATGAACCTGATCACTTCATGACCGAAGAGACGACTGGACGATAGTCAACAAGACTAAAAGTCGTTTAAAAGTCTATGCGGACATCTAAGTTGGAGGCGGCTGTTTGGTATAACAAATAGCGCAATCATCGCAACAGAGGAATACTATTCCGAGTCCGCGAAAGGGCGTCATAAGTTTCAGGGTCAAACGGTGTTCGCACTTAAAAGATTCTGGACGTTTGCGTATTAAAACCAGGGTGGTACTTCGGAGGCATAGTTGTTAGAAGTAGTCCGCGAACACTCAGACACGGGATATAAATATCGAAGTGCCTCACGAGCTTTACAGACATCATCAAGCAACGGAGAAGAGATCTTATCAATAGAATATTGTTTTACGCTTTAAATCTTTACCTACCTATTTTTTCGAGATGAGCCTTCCTCGACAGATTCTCCAATCAAAGATTTCGGGCCTACGTCCCTCACTTATATACTTGAGTTTGGCGTCCGCCTAACAGTATATTGATAGTTCTCCTGTTACCAAGGCTCACTATATGAACTACGAGTTCACTTCAAACTCCACCCTCACCTCAGACTTCGTTTATATTTTCGCAGCACCTCACTGCCCCATCTATATTCAGACATTCGAAGAACTCTTCGATAGCAAGCTATTCGAAATCAAAGAAGAATATACGCGAGAACCCTCGTGGTTCACAAAACCTTTCGTGATCCCAACGCGGGATCAATTCAATAGCATATATCGTACCTGGCACGGTTCGGACTTTGAGTGGAATTCGACCGTGTCGGAAAATCTCGTCGACTGGAGTACCCAGTGCTCCTTGAAGACAGGAGAGAAGGAAAAAGAAAACCCTGGCACAGTCATCTGGGGCCCAGACATTCCCGCGGCCTGGGCCTAATACACACTTATATGTACTACAAGTACGTCCTAAACCTCGAGAAAAAGGAGATTCAGGTTTTAAGTCCAGAGTCGTACCAACCGAACCCTTTTATACCTACACCCCGCGAGTATCTCAAACGTTGGATACCTTACATACGATTCCTTAAACCTTTCCCAGGATATCGAGAACTTTGGTACGCAGTACCAGTAATCACTCATCCAGGGCTACTAGAGCAACTAGCCTATCTGGAAAGTGTCACAATGGCGGAGATACCCCAAGACCCGAGAAAGAGAATAACGCCGCGTGAACCGATGGATACCCAACCTGATACTATGGATAGAGTGGACAATTCCGCTATTCATAGTCCCTTCCCTTCAACACCTCAGGAACCTGGCTTCCGAAGAGGAAATTTACCCTCTCACCGATCCTCTAGTATCGCAAGCACGCATAAGATATCAAGGGCCTTTACTCCTAAACCAGGAGGAGACCACGCTGCAAACTTAGCCAAATTGGCTGCCCGTCTTGGAATAACCTTGGGTCGAATAAGGCAGGATATAGACACCTCGCTCGACCAGCCAACATCGCCTTCAAACATTTGAAGGAGGCAACCCAGGACAATACCTTAAAGCTAATTAAGGTACTGCAACAAATCACAGAAGGACAGGATGTCCATGACAGCGAAATCGGGCTCTTGTTAATGCAGCTGGCAGGGGTAGAAGCAGAGGTCAAGGGGATTCAAGAAGAAATGCTCCGGGAAGTGGCAAAGAAGATGGACGCCCAAGAAAGGCGTCAACAGGAACATGAAGAGGTAACCACGAGGTTACATCGAACGATCGGACACAAAAGCCAAGC
Source organism: Tuber brumale (assembly GCA_014065205.1). Classification (NCBI taxonomy): domain Eukaryota; kingdom Fungi; phylum Ascomycota; class Pezizomycetes; order Pezizales; family Tuberaceae; genus Tuber; species Tuber brumale. The sequence goes on from JACCEG010000219.1 coordinate 158,871, forward strand.
GGCATTGGCCCGAGACCAGACTTTGGACCAAATGGTTGTCAGTTTAAGATCAGAATTCGTCGAATTCCAAGCCCAAAGTGTCACTCGCGAAAGAGAAGTAAATCGCACTTTAGGACAAATGCGCACGGATCAGAACGCGTGCCAAGCGGAAGTTCGCAGGTCTTTCGACCAGCAACAACTGCAGAATATCGTGACAAACCAAACCCTTGAAGGGTTAACAGCGGCAATAAATAAAATACTAGCCGCAGTACCAAGTCCCGAAGCTGCAGGACCCGCACCTTTACCCGCAGTCCATGAGACGGATGACGTGGAGTACTATGCTCCACCTACACCTAGGGAAAAAGGAAAAGGCAGAGAAGCCGCTGATGCATCCCCCTCAGGTGCCCAAGGAGGTAACCCAGGGGATCCTAGCGACGATGACAATGATGATGATAAGAGAGGAAGACAGAGAGGAGGCCCTAGGGGAGGCAGACAAGGACAAACACCAGAACAGACTGGTATGGCAGAAACACTTGCCAATGCGATGGCGCTAAACATTAAGCGACTGACAGAGCCACCCCCATTCTTAGAGGACAGACCCGCACAAGATATATATGTGTGGATTTTGCAATGCACGGACTATTTCGAAAGAAACCCGCGCATCTGGGATGATGCACGGGAACGTATCATATATGCGCTCACTCGTACGAAAGGAGACATAGTCCTTCCCTATACCATATGGTACCGGAAGGCTCTGGACGGACTTCACGGGGAAACCCAGCAACCGGAGCTGGCGACATGGACCCGCTTTGAACATGATATGATCAAGCGATTCGCCCCGGTAGAAGCAGGAAGCCTAGCTCTACGAGCCATGAAACTAGTCACGTGCGACGGTAGTATTGAACGCTATCTGACAGTCATGCACAATCATAACATTCGTGCACACATGACCGGGGAGTCCTGGAGAAAAGTAGTCGAAGACAAACTTCCAGAGCAGATTGTCCGCAGGTTGTTGGCCCTGCAATATACGACAGATCAAGAATGGGAGGAGGCACTCAGGCTATGTGGACGATCAGAAGAAGCACTGCTAGCCAGAAAAAGGATTGGGCGAGACCAACTGTCGAAGCCCAAAATAGTCCAAGAGGTCAAAAGAGAAGACCGACGGGACTCTAAACCAAAACAACAAAGGGATACTAAACCTTATGTCAAGGGAGGTGGAGCCCCACCACGAAAACGGAAAAGGGATGATGAACCGGAGAAGCCCAGGAAAAGGTTGGGAGGTGCGACAAAGACCACCCACACAAACTTCGCCCAGGCCCACACCGGTATCCCGCAGAGTGTGATAGACACTCGGAAGAAAGAAGGAGATTGCACACAGTGTGGAAAGAAAAACCACACCTATCAAACGTGTTGGGGAGATGCCCATAGATCGGCGGCAACGGTGAGCTCAAGGCCGATAAAAATGGGAATTCGACGAGCAAGATCAGCTATTGTAAAGCCTGAATTGGCTCGCAGAGTCGCAACCGCCCAGAACCCAGCCCGGGTAAATAAGATCTGGGAACTGGCGGACGACGAGGAACTGACCTAGGTCAGTTCATTGGCACCAACGGCGACGGCGATTGGGTATACAGTATCATAAAAGAACTGGAATCGAAAAGAGAACCCCCTTTAGCTGGGGTGTATTGGGTACCGACCACGACGGGGATCGGGTAGTCCGTGTGCAACTACGGGAATCGAAACTGAAAATGATCAAAGTGGCGCGAAGCAAGTCTCTCCTTTCAGGATCAACGCAAGTAGGCTCTAAGTGAAGGGAACCCAAAAGGGACTTAAAAGCTCGAACACAAGAATCAATATATGGAGAGTCTTGATCGCAAGAGAGGATAGTTAACATGCCCACATGGCCCGGGAGCCAACAGTACGAAGTTCCTCGAGTCACCTGGTGGTTGCCTGCTACCTGTGTGCAAGCAAGTTACTATACCGAAGAAGTTGGGACATAGCAATGCAAGATCTACCTGATAACAATACACAACAGGAGGACAACCGACGCGGGCCGTTCCACCTACCACACGAGTCTGAGTCATATTATACGTATGTACTATCCTGCCTCTTGGCCAGAGTGTGGGATAGGGATGTACCGCTTTGGTGTGCAAGGCCCTCTGAGGGAGCTGGACGGATAACCAAAATCCTAAGCGAAAGGACTCGCTGAAAGCGGGAACCCCACACTAGGGGAGTAAAATGGCTAATAAACCCCCAGAAAAATCTGCTATGAGCGTAGGTCTGGCGTGTTGGGAGAAGGCATCCAGCCTGAAAACTGGTCGGGCACAAATAAGCGTATCGGTGAAACACCGCTTTAGTATGTAGACTCAGATTGTTAGAGCTAAAGAGTTACTAGTTTGTCTGAGGAGACCTCAATGGTCGAAACTACATGGGCGTAGTAACAAACATCTTGTTACCTACACCCAATACCAACAATGTCTAAATGAAAGAACCAAGAAAGTCTTATCCGCACCAAGCGCGTCGAACAAGATGCTCCAAAACCAAAATGATACCACTGTCCGGAGGGGATCGCTTACCTCCATCTACATGATAAGCGTTACAAAATTAAAGTCTTATTAGACTCGGGATCCAACGTGTTCCTTATAAACAAGGACCTAGTTGAAGACCTTCGCGTTCGCTTAATAGAACGCCACAATGCAGTTGATATCTTAGGCTTTGACGGATTTTAAGCCGCTTCTTGAGGGAAGTGTTACACCCTCCCAATAAAATTGGAAATTGGAAAAAACCCACACATGTCTGAAGTGTCGTGTGAAGTGGCTAAGGCAGGTCACTATGGAATGATAATTCCTTTTGGTTGGTGGCATTGTGAACACCCAATGTCTCACATAGAAGATGCAGAAAATTGGACATTCTCCGCAAAATGTTGTGAAAACTGTGTGGAAGAAGATGAAGGAATAGCGGATATGTTCGAATATGACGAATCTGTCGCTTGGGATCCTAATGCCTGCCGCATCGGAAGGATCGGAGCCATCGAAAATACGTTGGAACTCGAATCATTACCGAAAGAATACTGGCATTACCAACATTTGTTGGTAGCCCAGACATCAGATAAATTAGCTCCAAGACGAACATTCGATCACGAAATCAAACTGATTCCAGGTTCAACCCCCCCATGGGGGCCGATATATCCGCTGTCCGAAAAACAGCTGAAGCCTTTACGAGAATACTTGGAAACGATGATCAAACAAGGCAAAATCACACGGAGCCAATCGCCAGCCTGCGCACCTATATTATTCATACCTAAACCAGATGGTAGACTACGTCTAGTTTTGGATTATCGAAATCTAAACAAGATTACTATCCTCAACAAACATCCCCTTCCACTAATGTCCGAACTCAGAGATAGAGTAGCCGGGGCAAAGATCTTCACCAAGTTAGATCCTAAGGACGGCTACCACCTGATTAAGATAAAAGAAGGAGATGAATGGAAGACAGCGTTCCGTACGAGATACGGACACTACGAATATAAGGTTATGCCTTTTGGATTGGTTAACGCTCTGGCAACCTTCCAAGATATGATGAACCAAGTTCTACACGAATACTTGGACGTCGGAGTTGTGTGTTACCTTGATGATATTCTCATCTACTCAAAGGATGAAAACGAGCACATCGAAGCTGCTAAGAAAGTCTTGCGAAGTCTATTAGACTTGCAGTTAGCGGTATCACTAAAGAAATTGACCTTCCATGCCACGGAGGTAGAATTCTTGGGCTATATGGTGGCGGTCGATGGGGTGTCTATGAGCACCCGAAAGGTAGAATCCATAATGGTTTGGAAAGCGCCTAAGTCGGTTAGAGAAGTACAAGTCTTTATGGGGTTTGCTAACTTCTACCGACGATTTATCAAAAACCTCTTCGCTATTTGCAAGCCAATAACCGTGACATTAGAAGGCAATCCTGAGAATTTTAAATGGGGAATTGAACAGGACACTGCTTTCGAAGAATTAAAGCACCGATTCACCACAGCCCCCATACTCCACCACATTTTCCCAGAAAGAGAAACAGTGGTAGAAACGGACACCAGCCATTTTGCACACGGCTGCGTCCTTTCTCCATACTTTGAAAAAAGAGTACATCCAGTAGCCTTCCATTCCAGAAAATTAAACTCGGCAGAACGCAATTATGAGATTCACGATAAGGAACTCCTCGCGATCCTGGAAGCTTTTAAAGAATGGAGACACTACTTGATTGGAACAGAAAAGCCGATCACAGTCTTTACCGACCATCAAAACCTAGAATACTTCCTCACCTCAAAAGTCTGGAGTGGCCGTCAAATTCGATAGGCTCAAAAGTTGGTAGAATACAATTTTCGCATTGTATACCGACCAGGGACAAAGGGCGGAAAGCCTGATGCATTAAGCAGACAGCCGGAGTACCGTCCAAAGGAGGGAGCTACACATCGCGAACAGAAAACTTTAAAAGTAGAAAACTTCTTGGTATTGTTAGTAGCGAGGGTAGGCGATGAAGGAGAAGACTGGGATGGAGATAAGGATTTGGATTTGGAACCTCTAAGAGGTGGAAAGGAACCCGTGATTAGGGTCAAGAGATTGAGCAAAAAAGCATACTTGTCAACAAAGGGCTCACAAATGGTGGCAGGACATGACCTGTATGCCATAGAAGATGACATTGTCCCAAAATATGGACAAGCATTAATCAGGCCGCGTATAGCTGTGGGGCTACCCGAAGGAACTTATGGAAGAGTTGCCACAAGAAGTGGATTAGCGGTCCGAAGCGGAATCTCTACCGGCGCAGGAGTAATCGAGGCTGATTACACCGGCGAACTCTAAGTCGTACTTTGCAACCATAAAGATGTGGACTGCCAAATAAGAATGGGCGATCGGATAGCCCAGTTAGTGGTAGAAAAGGTCAACACCTCAGATATGATGGAAGATGACGACTTGGAAGCAACGGAATGAGGAACCGCGGGATTCGGAAGTACCGATATAGCGACAAGATCTTTGATCGTCAAGGAACAGGAACCTAGCATCAGCTACCTACAGGCATCAGCTAAAGACAACCAACATTGGTAGGATATTTCTGAAGTACTGAAAAGGTTCTAATGTCTAATGCTATTATCCTGCAAAAAGGTATGAAGGAATTCAATCCTGAATTCCTAAGCGTGATACAGGCAGCTATCGGGACAGACGCAGCGTGGAGGCAACGAAGGGAAGAACACATTAGGTTACGAGACGAAGGAAAGGATTTTCCCAAAGACTGGACCTTAACCGACGATCTATTGTATTATAAGCAAAGACTATTTGTACCAAACAGTCAGGCCCTATATACCAAGATTGCAGAAGGATGTCACGATGCAAAAGTTGCAGGACATTTTAGACAGGAAAGAAGTTTGGAAATAATCATGAGAGACTTCTACTGGAAAGGACTTGCAGCATGGGTCAATAACTACGTACGATCCTGCGATGAATGCCAACATAACAAATCGCCTAGACATGCTAAGCACGGATTACTGCAACCATTGCAAATACCCTACGCGGCATGGGCATCTATCTCAGTGGACTTCATCACGCAACTACCAGAGTCACAAGAGTGTACTCAGATAATGGTTGTGGTCGATCGGTTCACAAAGATGGCACATTTCAGCGGACTTCAGCCCTCGGCTACAGCCAAGGATGTCGCAAACGCATTCCTGAAAGAAGTATGGAGGCTGCATGGCCTACCAACCGAAATCGTCTCGGACATCGACTCAAAGTTTGCGCGAGAATTTTGGGAATCCCTTTGCAAGGCGCTGGAAATTAAGCGAAGAATGTCCATGGCATACCACCCCCAGACTGACGGACAAACTGAACGTACCAACCAAGTGCTGGAAGGATACCTGCGAAGTTTTGTCAATTACGATCAGGATGACTGGTATCAGCTACTACCGTTAGCTGAACATGCCTATAACAACTCCGCGACCAACGCCCACGGGATGTCACCATTCTATGCGAACTACGGATTCCATCCACAGACCGAGTGGATGAAGGAGCGCGAAGCTCAAAATCCAGAAGCGACTCTTTACGCAAACTGGATTAAGACGATACATGAACCAGCAAGAGTGTCACTAGAAAAGACAGGAGAAGGGATGTCGAAATATTATGACCGAAAAGCTGGACAACAGCCGGGCTTCAAAATCGGGGACAAAGTAAGGTTAAATGCAAGAAACATTCGCACCCGACGAAAATCTAAGAAGCTAAGTCCGAAGCTATACGGCACTTTCAAAATTATGGAAAAACGCGGATCCAGAGTATTCAAGCTCAACATATCCGATCATTGGAACATTCATCCCGTATTCCAGGTCGCTCTATTGGAACCCGACCGCGAGTCAGTTCATGGCAATCACCAACAACCCCCTAGAGAACCGGAGGATATTGACGGTGATCTGCAATGGGAGGTTGAAAAAATCGTAAGGAGTGAAATTCGTTCTTACAGGAAACGGGTACGCGGCCGCTATCAACAGAAGCGAGAATTGTGGTACTTCGTTAAATGGCAAGGGTGTTTGGAAGATGAGAACACATGGGAGCCTGCCACGGTATGGAAAATGTGGAGGAAGTTGTGGAGAATTTTCATAATGAAAATCCAGACATGCCAGGAAGGGCAGAAGTCAGATAGTGAGGAAAAGGTTTTCCTACCGTGGCCAAGTAAACGCGCAAGGTTTTTTACCCTGACCACACTGAGTCTTAAAATGTATTTAGAAGAAAATTATAAAATAGTTATAAAGGCATTCGAGGCGAAGCCTGGTAGGAGGGAGCTCATGTTAGGCATATGGAAATCCGAGACATGTGCCCAGACCCACGGTAGGGTAACTGCGCACAGACCCTCAATTTACCTTAGTGCCAACACCCCCTCTGGCCCCCTTGTGGGTCCCGCACGGCGTTAGCAAGATTTCGAGAATTGCGTCCCATAACTAAAATGTTACACCAATGAAGCCCATTTCATAACACCATATACGTCGCCTCCATCCGTCCGACCGCATGCTGTTCGCAGGGTATATGAGAGGGGTCCTTCAGCGACATCTGGGAAGTGGAACGGAGGAAATCCGCGGGATGCGCTTTGAGATAGTAGCCTTCAACGTTAGGCTTCCTAACTGTGCCCCAAAGGTGACGGGACGATTTCGGGGAAATACTCTAAGAGGATATCTCAGTGGCGGAAGCTATTAGAGGTATACCGAATCCACCCATAGCCTTCTGAGATCAGCTGTAGGTTGGTTGGTCCTAGTCATAGGACCCCTCTACGGAGGCCGGCGGACCAAGGGGAAGCATGCTCAGAATGGAAGACCTGGATAAGTCGGAGACCCTTAAGACGCTGACACGTCGGGCTCAGACTTGCGATGGGCACTAGGTGGCCCGGCATGAACCTGATCACTACATGACCGAAGAGACGACTGGACGATAGTCAACAAGACTAAAAGTCATTTAAAAGTCTATGCGGACATCGAAGTTGGAGGCGGCTGCTTGGTATAACAAATAGCGCAATCATCTCAACGGAGGAATACTAATCCGAGTCCACGAAAGGGTTTGATAAGTTTCAGGGTCAAACGGTGTGCACACTCATAAGATTCTGGACGTTTGCGTATTAAAACCAGAGTTGTACTTCGCAGGCATAGTAGTTAGAAGCAGTCCGCGAACACTCAGACGCGGGATATAAATATCGAAGTGCCTCCCGAGCTTTACAGACATCATCAAGCAACGGAGAAGAGATCTTATCAATATAATATTGTTTTACACTTTAAATCTTTACCCACCTATTTTTTCGAGACGAGCCTTCCTCGACAGATTCTCCAATCAAAGATTTCGGGCCTACGTCTCTCAGTTATATACTTGAGTTTGGCGTCCGCCTAACAGAAACCCTCCTCTGCAGCCTTTTCAAAAAAGGTGGTAGAGGCAGCAAGGTCAGACAGAGGTTGAGAAAAAGTGACCAGGGGCTGCCGAGGGTGATGTATATTGTAGTCCCAAACGACCAGTGTGGGCGTAGTGGTGTGGGGGAAGGTAACCTCTGGTGAGATGGTCAGGCAAAAGGGGGTGCCATCCCTTGTGCTGTAGAGGTTCGTAACCAAGAGTTTGGTGACCGCGGAATCAAAAAAACCCACAGATGTGTTAAAATCAACCGCTATTCAGTGTCACGCCCCACAGAAGACTGGGAGGCCTGAGAATTGTTGAGTAGAGAGATGTAGGTAGCAGGCCCCTCTTGGCTTGCCACCATTGGGACAGGGGGGTAGAAAGGCTTTGAAACCAGCAAACAAGGGGGGTCTATTTCTGTAGAGGTGGGGGTCTTGAAGAGCAACAAGAGTAGTGAGGGAGTCCAGAATCGAAAAGGAATTACAAAGAGAAAGAAACACCTCCCAGCTTCTCAAGCAGTTGTGGTGCAGAATGGATATAGGGATATTGGAGCCCGCTTCCAGCGCAGAACTCAGAGGTGAGGTGTGACTAGCCATTACATGCCTTGTGGCGTCTCAGGCAGGGGGAAAGGAGTGGGAGATTCTTGCTATGGGGGATTTGGCAGAGACCTTCGTGGGGATTTTGGGGCTAGTACCGGGGGACGTGCTACCGGGGCATCGCTACGCCTAGGGTGGGTTGTTTGAAGATCTAAGAGGGGTAGGAAGGGTTGGATACCAGTTGAAGGACCCTTACCCGAGTCATTTGTCATGTCCATAGCTTCCTCATTCTGCGGAAGAGAAGACTCCATGTGGGGAGCTAGGGGGGGGGGTCTCGATGGGCATTCTCAAGCAAAAGAAGGGTAAGAGCCTTTGCAGACTGCCCATGTTGGAGGGGAGGTGGGGCCGCAGTCGACCACTGCTCTGAGGTTCTCGCCCCTTGGGCAGGTGGGACTCTGACACCAGTGGGCCTGTTTTGGGTGGGAGAGGGCATAGATAGGACAAACTGGGTGGTTAATCTTACACCTTGCTGAGTGGTGGCCATAGTCCCAGCAATTATGGCACTCAGTGAGGCTGTTAGCCTATTATGCGCACTCAATGTTGCATCGAGAGGAGAAAAGGTAAGAGTTGCCCTGCATGAGGGCATCCTTTTCTGGCACAACTGCGACTACCATGGAGGGTGCCATTTTCTGCAGCCTGCAGACTCGGTAGGGATTGAGGTATCGGGCAGGGAGCATCTGCATGTTCTTCACATTCAGCATAGCATTGCTTAGAGACTGCAGGAGCACGTCATCTTCTTCGGAAAGTTAGGCGAGCAGGAGAGAGTGTATCGCAAGTTGGACCTCATTGGGAGATGGGTGGAAGGAGAGCCAAGGTGTGTTGCCCACTGGGAAGGACTGGTTCAACTTGGATGAGACTGCGTCGTAATCAGGGGTGTATGCAGTCGTGGAGATGAAGTGAGAGAGGGCTAGAAGGGTCATGGCACCTCTGTCATTGACCTAAGCAGAGAAAGATAGTCGAAGAGTGCAGCCTGCTTCTCGCAGGACAAAGGCAGCAGAGTCTGGAAAGCAGGCGGCTATAAGGTCTACCAGGGAGTGAGGGAAACAGCAAGACCTAGGGGTGTCAAATTGTCTCTCAGCCATAGGGAGACTCCGCAGACCCAGGGAAGAAGCCATAGATGCTGCACTAGACGTAACTTGGGCAGCCGAGAGGGTGTTCTTAGCCTTGCCCAGCATTCCTTTCCCCTTCTAACCAGAGGAAGTGTTCTGAGAAAGGGTGGGAGCGCCAGACTGGGTTGACAATGTGGAAACTGGATGAAATTCCAGGAGGGGGGGGTACTTCCCGGCCCTGTGGGTCTGAGCCTCCCTGGAGTAAGGAAATTTCCCTGCATACGCGGCAGGATTACCGTACCACTTTTGGTCCTTGGTGCTGTAGCAGAGGGATGTCTGTATCCCCTCCCTCCCCTGAGAGGGGGGACAACTGGTTAGCGAGGGTTATAGTGGTGGTGGATGGAGCCTTCTGCTTGCTATTCCGGGAAGGAGCAGGCCTACCCATGCTGGTGTGTAATGGGCCGGGCATAGGCTTTTGGATGGAGGCAGTTTGTGGTGTGTTGGTTGGGGGAAAGGGATGGTCAGCTAGGAAGTCTGATCCTGTACAGCCAATTGCAGGGCGGAGAGCCCCGTGGCTGTCATGTCATTTGTGGGGCAAAGGGTGCAGGAGGGTGTGGAACTTTGTCCTGGCGCAAGTAGAGGTCCTCAGCCAGGCCAGAGAGGCGAGCAACCTCTAGTGCCAGTTTGTCGATTTGAGAGGAGAGGGCACGGGAGGCCAGAAGAGAGGTATAAAGAAGCTGGAGGAAGACGGCCTCCCCGGGAGAGACATCATCAAGCTCACCCAAACTGATGGGGGGGAAAAACAGAGAAGAAACTCCCGCGGATGAGGATCTTTCGAGTAGCGTGAGCAAGAAGGGGACGTTGGGACAGATTCCTGACACTGAAGGATGCTCGGAGGCGGGAAGGGGAACCGGAGCCATCTCTGTCGCGAGAGGGAGGCCTCAGCTTTAAGGTCTGTCGGAGGCAAAAGTGTGTGGGCATACCAGACCCTGATGGTATTGAGTTTGAGGCAGAAATGCATGAGGTGGGAAATAGTGGAAGTGGAGTGTCTCCTATCTACACTGTCCTAGTGACCTCTGGATATAGTTGTCTTTCACACCTGTGTAACTCACTCCTTAGGTCACACGTCACATATGACTCACAACTATGAGTGATATCAAAACATCATAAACTAGTCCTATGACCCACGCGGTCACATGCACAAAACACATGATCTGTAAATGAGGTCATGTGCGAAACATACATATCATCATTAACTAATCATATGACCAAAGTGGTCATATGTGCGAAACCCATGACCTCTACTGAGGTCATGTGCAAAGCACAACACACCTATGACTCATAATTATGAGTCTTTTGAGAACCTCTCCCTTGCTAAGCCACATTGGTGACATTAGCTCCTACTTCGGTAAGCTCGACTCACTTCGAGCTCAGAATCTCCTATTGTGGAGCCGGTCCATGAACCTACTGAAGCTTGTGAATTGCATGGTCACCTCCGGGCCATACCCACGCACCTCGTCATTCCTGGCTCTCTGCTTGAGCCGTTCCTTCTGCAAGGCTTCATTAGCCCCTGCCATCTCCTCTTAGTAGGAGGCCTGGACTATATACATCCCCCTTTGTCCTCTGGCGATCGATTGAGGGAATTTCTTTTTCTCCCCCTCTAGGTGGGCGAATATTGCTTGTTGCCATTTTATTTCAGCCTCGCGCTGATCACTTGATTGCCAGAATCGCTCGACCGTTAGCCGCAGATCTTCCTTGGACACGAAATCATTTTGTATCCCCTCCCTTCCCAGGTTCCCTCCTCAAAACCTCGTGCGTTGCGTGCTTGGCCCATTGTTGTTGTCTGTGGTAAGGACAGTACCTGCGCATGCAGTTCTGGCAGGAGATCTTGTGGTCTGAGTGGCCCTCTGGGTGGAGGTTGTGGTTGCATTGCCCACTCAGCTTGGATCGGGGTGGTTGGTAGCGATTGTTTTGTCGCTGACCTCTTCCTTGGGAAGAGGTTGCCTTGTTGTATCCAGTCTAGGTATACAGGGTACCCATCGTCCATGCATGCCGTCCCGTGATCGATAGCGTAGTTTCTTTCATTATCATTGACAACCTTGGCCCACCCGGCCTCTATGGTCTTCTCCTCTTCCTCCTTTTTGATTCTGTTTTCTTCTTCTGCTGCAGCCCAGTTGACTGGGTCAGGTGGAGGGCTCAGGGCACTACCCACAAGCTCGAAGTTGTCTGTAGCATCCTCAATGCTCAGTTGATGACTTCTCTGTGCAGCATCTGTGGAAGAGGATGAGAGCATCTTAAGCATTTATCAAGTTAGTAGTAAGCTACCACTCTTGATCATGTTCTGGTGAATAACCGGTTCACGTAGTACAGTCTTGAAGATTACCATAATATAAGTGGCAGTTGATTGTTTCGTCGCGTTCGAACTCGTGTTCTCCACCTAGTTCACTAGGTGGAGAAGGTGTAATCATTTGTGAAGTAAGCTGCGAGTTTTGATAGAGTTCCAAAAGCGAGTTGTGGAATATGTTGTGTATCTTCATGGACGGGGGAAGGGCGAGTTTATATGCTTGTTTCCCAATCCTCCCCCTTATCTCGAATGGTCTTATTTTCTCATTGTCCCACATCTTGGATGGTCCTGTCCGGTGTATCTTTCTTGGTATTAACCACACTTTTTCTCCTCATTGCAGGTGTGGATTGGGTTTTCTTTATTCATTGTGGCTTTCTTTTTGTCATGGTTGTGCTGTCATCAGCTCCGCTGGTAGGGTGTTGTGTAATTGACTCATATCTTCATTTTCCGTTATCAATCCTTTGGTCGTATGACCTATGGCCTGATATTCTCGGTCCAGACCCTAGTATGTGTAAAAGGGTGTCGTCTTCATTGTGTCTTGTTTTCCATTGTTGTATGCAAACTCCGCTCTCGGTAGTAATTCGTCCAAATTGTCCTGCTCATAGTTGATGTAGGCTCGCAGGTATTGTTCCTTTATATCGTTCATTCATTTGGTTTGTCCATCCGTTTGTGGGTGGAAGGCCGTAGATAGTTTGCTCTGGATTCCGCGTTCTTCCATTATTTCTTTCCATATTCCTGACCTGAATAGGGATCCTCCATAGGTGATCCAGTCTTTTGGTAATCTCTGTAGTCGAAAGTTTTCTTTGATGAATATTGTTGTAAACTGCCGAGCTGTCCTATCGATTCGTGTCGGTATGAAATGACTCATTTTAGTCAGTCAGTCCAGCACAACCGAAATTGAGTGATATGTGTGTTCCTTTGATAGATCCGCTATAGAATCTAAAAATATGGATGTCCATAATCTTTCCTGTGCTTCGTTGGGTTTTAACAACCCATATGGTGCTTGTGGTACCCGCTTCGTCCTTTGGCATATCTCGAAGTTTTCGCGGTGTCTCTGGACTGATTCTCTCAGTCCCAGCGAGTAGTATTTCTTTGTAAGTGACTTTATTGTTTCAGCCATTCCTCCATATCCTGCCCTTTTATCCTCCACGTGTTTTCAAATAAGGTTTGTTCTTATCTCTTCATCCTCTGGTATCCATATCTTTCCATCGTACTAGAGGTCGCGGTCCTTCCATTCACATAGGCCTAAGGCCATCTCTTTGCTCTCTTTGTCCCCATTTGTCAAGCTCTCCTTTATTCCTTGAAATTCCTCTTCTCCTTCTATTGCTTTTCGTAGTATTTCGTCGTCATCGTCCTAGATCTCTGTTGACTCCATAGTGTCGAAGTATTCTTTTGCTAGCAGAACTTGCTTTTTCTGCTTGATCCTCTCGTCCGGCTTGTCTTGTGGTTTGTCGCTCGTGATCCTTGTTGGGGCATCCAGTTTTCCGCATTCTTTTCCAGGTTGGTATTCAATTTTGAAGTTGTATTTGCACAGGTTTTCCATTTATCGAATTTTTCTGTCGTTGAGTTCCTTCGTCATCACAAAGGGGACAAGACTTTTGTGGTTGGTTAGAACTCTGACCTGGTGGTCATTGTTCTGTACGTATCGTCTCCATTCTTTGCGCAATTCAACTATCGCTAATAGTACTTTGTTGGCAATGTCGTAGTTGTATTCAGCCAGTATCCTTGTTTTTGATCGATAGCATACCAGGCGCCATTTTCTGTCTTCGTATTTCTGCGGTAGGATCCCAGAACCGACATATTTCGCTGAGTCTGTCGCACTGGTTGTTTCCCTCCTGATGCCAAGGTGTACCAATATTGGTCCTATTGTGAGTTTCTTTCGGATGTCATCGCAGGCCTTCTGTTCTCTTTCTCCCCCTTCCCATTTGACATCCTTTTTGGTTCGGTTATAAAAGGGTTTTGCCATTCTGCTAAATCCTCCTATAAACCTTCTGTAAAAGTTACAGAATCCCATAAAAAATAGGATATCTGTTTTATTGTTCAGCTTCACCCAGTCCCATATGGCTGCTGTTTCGAAAGGATCTACTTGAACTTTGTTTCCATTGATAAGGAATCCTAGGTACTCTATTTCGATTTTGTCGAACTTGCACTTGGATGGTTTGATCTTAATCCCTGACTTCTGAATGTTGTGCATGATGTTGCTGACGTTCTTCTGGTATTCTGCGAGGTTTTCCGAATATATGAGTACGTCGTATAGATAGACTATGTAACATATATCCCAGAATTTATTGAGTACCTCGTGGATCCATCGTTGGAATGATGCCAGTGCATCGGTCAAGCTGAGTGCCATGACCTAGTATTTGTACATACCGTATCTTGTCACACAGGTTGTTTCCCATTCATCTACTTCCTTTAACTGTGCGTTGTGATAGGAGTCCTTGATGTCCTGCTGTGTGAAATACTTTACCGTTCTCAATACATCCAGTGCTTCCCCGATAAGTGGCAGTCAGTATCAATCCTTCTTTGTTACTGAGTTTTGGCCTCGGTAGTCTACGTACAGTCTCATCTTCCCATTCTTTTTTTTTGACAAATTGGATGAGTCATCCCGCAGATGCGAACGAGTGTCTTATCCATCCTCTCTTCATATTCTGTTGAATATATCCATGTAATTCCTCCTACTCCTTTTCTCCCAGTGAGTAAAGGCATTGATAAGGAATCTTGGTCTTTGATTTCATTTTCTCATCCTTCTCAATGTGGATATCGTGATCCACTACTAGTCTCCTTGGCGGTGCTCTGTCGGCCCCTTTATCCTGCAATAGGTTTGTGAATTGTTGGTATTTGTGTGGTATTATGTTGTACCAGTTCATTTCTTATCGTTCTTGCTTTTGTAGTATCGACAGCTTGGTTCTGATATTGATTTGTACCAATACCAGTTATTCTTCTGGTGGATTCCATTTAGGATCCCCATGAGGTCTCCTCTCTTGTAATATCTGCCGAACTGGTGGGCTGATAATTCTTGAATCTGGATTGATTCTTCTTTCTTGGTCTTTAGGCTATCAGTGTTGCTAAAGCCTCTTGTTCCTCTTGCGGTGTCATGAAGTTCTCGTACTGCATGGATTTCTTCTTTGTTGATCTTCACGATGATCAACTAAGCCATCCGATCTCGTTGTCGGTTCTCTTGCTCCATATCTCCCACGGATGCCAGAACCACTTTCATCTGCCCGGTATAGTTGTCATAGACGACCCCACCATTGGTAACAAGTTTCTGCACGACTGCTAGCCCGCTGCGTGGTGCTATCCATCCACAACTACTGCAAGGTAGTCATATCGCTATCCCCGTGGATATCGTCTCTTGACCCCTTGCTTGGATTGTCTAGTCTTGGTTGGCATATAGCTCGCGTCTCCCTGCTTGCTTGCAACACTTTGTTGTGCCTCATACCTTGTTGTGCAACTTCTTCAATCTGATGTTACGATCCGGTTCTTCTCTGAGTTGGTTGAATTGTGCTTTCTGGTTCGCCTCTTGTACTTCACTCTCTGGTGTCGTACATAACACTGGCAAACTGTTAAGACATCCTATTGTGCATCGCTCGCTAGCTAATGTAATCTTGTTGTTGTTCCAGTCGATCCTGGGGTTGTGTTGTCTTTACTATGGTATCCCTAGGATAAGCACATGGTTCTTTAGGTTTGCTACTAGAAAGGTCGCCTTTTCCCAGTGGGTTCCTGTGGATATAGATACTTGCACTGTATGGTTTATCGGTCCCATCGTATTGGGTTTTCCATCCACTAGATAATCCTATGTTTTCTTTCGTGTTGGTGTTAGGGGGTAGTTGTATTTGTCGCAGATCTCTTTGTCAATGAAATCTTCCCTTGCCTCTAAGTTGAGTCTCATGTGTATTATAGTGCCTTTATTTTTCGTATCGTATAATATCATCTTGATCATAATATGTTCTTCTGCCTCCAGTAGTGCCATGTAGTAGTTTACCATGGTGATTTCTTTGATTCCGTTCATGTCCGTCCTCTTCCTTCCCATGGTTTTCTTCCCCTTCTTGTTCACCATACCATCTCTCACTGGGGACCGCCTTTATTTTCCGGTTGACCCTCCTCCGTGGTCTTTTCTCCCCAGTTGGTCCTCTTCAGATATCTGATCCAGTTGTTGCCTTGGGTAGGTGTGACTGGTTTCGGCCATTTTCGAATCTCTTTCGGCATTCCCGGATTCGTTATCTTTTTACGATGCATCTCAAGCAGAGATTCTGATCTCTTCACTTCTTGTATTCCTTATTGGACACGTTGAGGGCTCGTCATGTCAGAGCCTTTTTCAGTTCCACCTCATGGCTGATAGTGGTTCCGAAACTTCCTTCGAAGGGCTGTGATGCTATTCTAAATATTCCATTCATGTTTCGTGGTGTGCAGGTCTCTTTTCCTTTTCTGTATTTTTGACTTTCTAGGTTCATCAGAATTCCTAGCCTAGTTTCCTGCTGGATGGCCTAGGTGGCTAGTTCCCCGTCTGTATGGACTTTGGAATTGAAGCGTTGGAATTCTTGCTATAGTTTTGCAGATATACCAGCGAATAGGCATTGTGATACCATCATGTCGTCAATCAGTGCTCCAGTTTGGTGGAGCCAGAACTCATTCCAGTATTCTGTTAGTGATCATGATCCAGGTTCTAAGTTCATTAGATGGATCCTAGCTGTACCTCCTGGGTCCACCTCTACGAACCGCTTCTTGATTGCCTCCTTAAAGGTGTGCCAACTCCACCATTCTGTAGGTTTGTTGCCCTCCATGTATGGCATGAGCCATTTGATCACATCTCCCCAGAGGAGACCTGAGACAACGACAATTTCTTTCCTGATGGTATTTTTCTTGCCATCATCTGGCTTAAAAGTATATTGTTAATTCCACTATCCAGTTTCTGAGCTGTTTTCTATCCGCTCCAAAGGCTTCTGGTGGTTTAACAGACAGGCAATGCGGTCCCGTCTATCCTAGGATCTGTTCCATTTGTTTGCGACAAAGCTCTGGGGCTACTCCTGGTGTTGGACGAGGTGCAGGGCCAGCTCCTTCTCCCCCAACTGGTCCTGGTGTCTCCTTCCTTCTCTACCCAGATACTGCAGAGCTGGATTCCATGTGAAACGATTCCTGCGCGGGTGTTATTGGACTCGGTGTTTGTCCGAGTTGCGATACCACTCCTTGTAATTCGTGTACAACGTCGTGGAGCTCCAAGAACTAGTCCGTGAAAGTGTAGTCAGTCTTGGTATTATCTCAGCATCGCTATAAGTAATGCTGGGGAATGTTACGATCCCTAACCGGTGTCAGTTCTCAGCGATAGTTAGCCCATATTTCTCTCTTCTGTTTGTCGATGATAGCTCCTAGGCCGATGCCTATTATTAGGTAGGGGAGACGCACATGTCTCTAGTCCTTATCCCGCATCGTACTCTTTCCCTAACTCTACACGCATAGTAGAGTTCTCGTCTTCGCAGGTAATAATTCGTGAAGACCGTAAAGCTTTTGTATTAGTAAATGGATAAAGTAATTTTTAATGAAATAGCTTAGAACAAAGTGTGAAGAGCTGATCTACATAGTCTTCTTTCTTTTCTTTCTTTTATCATCAATTTTGTTCTGTGTTTAAGGTACCCTGTCCACATATAGTGCGAGCTATGGCTGATACATGAACCTCCCCCCTTGCTACCGCTCAAAGCTGCTAGAAGAAAAACTGACAACGAAGAAAGAACAGGAACGGGCATTGGCGGACAGGACCGAAACCCCGGGAACATGACTCCCGCTGGAACAACCCGAGCAAAGTCAAAAAAACTCCCATGCCCTGCGACCCGTAGTATACACAAACTGCAAAGACTGTAAAGAAAAGCCACCAAAGTACATCAAAACCAAAGAAACCACAGATGGCGATAGTAGGCCAAACCCGCGGCGAGAACCCTGCCAAACAACTGAAACCCCAACCATACAGCTGAATCCCTAGGCCACCTAGGGCAATAAATGTCCGTGGCTAAAGGGTAATACACGGTAAAGGTTGTAGGAGACCAAGTGGAAAAGCCCAAGCGGAGGGAAAAAGGACCCGTGGCAAGGCACAGAGACCAATGCAATCCAGACCAGGAAGCTGAGTGGAGACTTCCAGAAGGCGCCCAGGCAAAGTTGTGTAGCAGTAGGGTGCCAGCTGATCCAACTGCCAGGTCAGGAAGGAAACAAAACGCAAACGTCTGAACTCGCAAAAATCATGTTCTCGTCTTTCTAGCTGGTCCGCAGAGGTAGAAGGCAAGCGATCTTACCGCGTCTCTCATGTAGTCCCTTCTTCTCTGAGAGATAATCTCAGTTAGTGGATAGGATACTACTGCTTAAGCCAATGGGGGGGAGGAGAGAGATCAACGCGAGGGCCTGTGGAGGAGTTCTCTCATACCACAAACTTTGTTTCTGGCCATCTGAAGCATGTAAAGCGAGCAGTCGCCCACCGTGTTGTAAGGCCTCGCCAAGGGAGGCGAGAGGTAGGAATGGGCAGTGCGAGTAGTATACCGGAACCCAGAGGAGGAAAAGGCTCAATACATGAAAAGGTGGAAGAGGACAGGGAGAGGAGTTCGATGGCCATCACTCTTACGCTGTAGCAATCGCGCGAGGAGAGGGGGGGGTGGATGGTTTGTGAGATACCAAGCAGTGAGGGTTGATTTCAAGCACGAGGAAAATATAGTCAAGAGAAGATGCCTATCTACTTAGTCTTTTGTTATTACTTTTTTTTTTTATCCTCAATTTTATTCTGTGTTTAAGGTACACCGTCCGCATGCAGCGCATGCTATGGCGGACATATAAACCTCCCCTCCTATGCCCGCTCAAAGCAGCCAGAAGAAAAACCGCCTACAATACCTGAACCGGAATGTGCACTAGCTGATAGGACCGAAAGCTTGAGAACATGACACCCCCCGCCCAAACTGAGCACAATCGGAAAAACTCCCCCACCTTGCAACTTGTAGCATAAACAACCAGTAAAGATTGTAAAAGAAAGTCATCCAAGCTGATCAAGACAAAAGAAACCACTGATCCTGACAGTAGCCCAAACCGGCAGTGAGAACCCCCTAAGACAACCTTAATCACAACCATAACGCCAAAGCCCAAGAGAGATGCCCGCAGTGTGCGAAAGTAAGGTGGTGTAGCAGTAGTGTGAAAGCCGAGTGAGGGTGTAGCAGGGGGCTGCAAGCCAATCCAACCATCATATCAGGAAGGAAACCCAATGCAACCGTGTCAACTCTCGTAAATTGTTTTTCGTGTCTTCCTTGAGGGTCCCCAGAGGGAGAAGGCAAGTAATTTTACCACTTCTCGCCTGTTGTCCCCTTTTCTTAGAGAGAAAGTGTTACTTAGTCGATACAATACCAACACTTAAGCCAACTGTGGCGAGTAGCGAGATCGACCTGCCGGTCTATGGAGGAGTTCGCGCGTACCGCCAACTGTGTTCCCAGCTGTCTGAAGCATGGAAAGCAAGCGGTCAGCGACCCAGCGTAGGCGACTCGCTAAGCGAGGGGAGAGGCAGGAACGGGCAACATGAAAGACATAGCGGAGCGCCAAAAGAGAAAAGCCGCACCCTGTAAAATGGTGAAATAGGCCAGTGAGAGGAGGTGGATGGGCATCAGTGCTAGGCCGAAGTCCTCATTGCAGGAGAGCAGGGGGGTGGATAGTTCGTGAGATCACAAGGGTTGTGTGTTGATTTCAAGCGCGAGGAAAATAGCAGAGGCGGCAGATGGCCTATTTAAGCAGTCTTTTTTTTCTTATGTTTGCTTTCTTTTTTTTATCATGATGTATTCCTAGTTTACAGTACAAGAACTTGCATGCAGTGCTAGCTATAGCATGAACAAAACCTCAATCACAAACCTGCAAGCAAGCAGGAAATAAGTCGCATCAAGTTGTAAAATCCCCCTGACAGTGTCTGATAGCCAACACAAAATCAGTAAGGAACTAAAGCAAACAAGTTCGAAAATCATAAAGGAAAAGAAAACGAAACTAAGGGAAAATACCTATCGTATAGAACCAAACCAATGGCGGGTGTCGCAGCTCAGGACCTAAAGCCAGAGATCACAAGGTCCAGAGGAGTGGGGGGGGTCCTAGTCATGGAGTCCCATGATGCCGATGGCAAGCAAGGGGGGACGCCAGGAGCAGTTACGTTAAGATACCGTGCCACAGAGTGGAGGGCAGTTATGTCAGTCCGTAATGAGCTGTCTTCACCAACCTCTCTGAGCCCCAATAGGTGGCGCTCACTATGTTCTTCATGGGACTCACAGTACAGGTTGGCATCAGTGAAGTCTTCCTCATTCTCCTCCCAGTGGGGACAGAGGTTGGAGGGACAGAAGTGAACCAGGAGGGGTGTGCAGCGAGGTAGCCTGTCCCCGAGCACATCTGGGGGATCCTACTGGTGATAACCCTTCCGAGGCCCCTGAATAGGTGGGACGAGAGCGTCCGGGCATCGGGATAGCCAGGTGGGGGGGGGAACTGGGCGGCCCAATCCATGGCAAGTGCAGCTCTCACCCATGTCTTGATTGACTGATAGGACGGGACCCCCTCTTTCAGGGAGAGCTAGTCAGGTGGAAAGAGGGCAGGCGAGGCCACTGGAACGGGGCCTGAAGTGCTAATGAAGGGGAGGCTGCAGTGCGCTATTGGGTCCAAGGGCAGGTGCTCCCTTATAGATGGGTGGAGGGGGTGGGTCTTCCACAAGAGAGGGGCGTAGACTGAAATTAGGCCCCTAGTGAAGTGTTGGTGGTCTTCCAATACCCGGAAGGGGGAGGATGCGGGTAAGGAAGTGTGAAGTCTCACAGTCATTGGGTTAGCCTCCGGCAGGAGGCGCCCCAGCTGGACAGCAGTCAGTCTCTATCAGTGGAGGATCATCAGTGGGAGGAGGCGTAGAGCCGAATTGCACACCAGTATGCCAACCAGGGTTGAACGAAAGCCGCTTTTAATCCACCTCTGGACAGTTCTTCAAAACAAAGACAACCGGTCCAGTAGGGTAAGGCTCAGTGAGAGGAGCTCTGCACTATATCGGAGGATTGGAGAGATGAGGGAAAATGCCAGGCTGTGCCAGCGGAAGTGGGTAAGGCCCTTGCTGGGCCTGGGGAGTCTCTGAATTGTCGCGCGAACTGCTTGGGCCAGAGCAAGTCTCTTTGTGTAGTGTAAGGTGGTGCCTTTAGAGTACGAGGTGGTTGAGGACTCAAATCAATATCCAAGCCAGTGGATCAGTTTGGAGGAGCGAAAGGGGAGCCCCTCTAGTAGGACCAGGGTCGCAGTTGGCAGGACCTTTTGCGCTGGAGTAATCCAGTCCATCAGCTGTTTCTTTGGGATCGAGAAGGACACCCCCAGCCTCCATGCTTTCGCCTCAAGAGTGCTGGTGATGGCTTGCAGTCTCCAGACATTCCTCCAATACGAATTGGAGGCGACCGTGACAGGGCAGCCATCAGCCTAGGAAACGATGAGGCCCCGCGGGATGGGGAAATGAAGGAATAAGATATATATAACAAACAGCATTGGTGAAATCAGAGAGCCCTGCGGTGTGGCAACTGAAACTGGGGAGAAGACTTGCGTGGACTCGTATAAGACCAGGCGGCAAGAGCACCTAGGGAAGAAGGACCTTATTCATGAGACCATGTAAGAGTTGACTGCCGTGGTGGCAAGCATGTTGCCCACTAAAGAGGCTGTGAGATTATCAAAACTGCCTTTGATGTTGAGGAAGAAGGTCAAGACCTTGAGCTTGGGCGAATCAAAACCAGAACCTCATGGGACAGAGTTACTGCTGCATCAAAAGTACTTAAACCTGGGAGGGAACCAGTCTAGTGGTGGGACAAGAGGGCTAGGAAGCAGGCGGGTATAGAGAGATGGGTCGCTATAATCCGCTCCAGAATCTTAGATACAGTTTCTATGAGTACAATGATCCGAAATGAGGCTGGTGTATTATTGGAGGATTTCCCCCACCTGTCCAACATGATGCCATTGGCTTTCTTCAGGCAAGGTGGATGGTGACCATACCGAACAAGTGGGCCAAGGAGGGATGACAGGATATTGGGGTACAGAGACTGTACTCTTTTCCAAACCGAGTATGGTATCTGGTCTGGGCCATGGGCAGAGGCTGAAGCGGAGTTCGGGAGGTCAACAGTTATCTCCTCCGCAGCTAGCGTGGGAATGTGTTTGAACTCTCTGAGGATCGCTGGTGGACTTGAGGACTGCTTCACAGGGAATAAGTACGAAAGGAGCATTTTGTTGATTGCTGTGGGGTTGTTGGTCCCGTGTATCTGGGGGAAACTGGCAGGAGGTCTTCACAAGGTATAGCGCTTCGCACTCCAGAGTGTCTGGGGCATAGCTGTCTGGAGGAAATTATTCCAATATTTGTTGTTTGCTTTCTTTAGTGCCTTGAAGTATAGAAGTGATGCTTGCGGGCATTGTTGCTGCCATGAGGGGAGAGGATCCTGCCATGCTGCTAGGACCGTTGAGTGGAAAGCTGAATGTTGCACTGTAAGGTCAGGGGTCCACCATGGTTTTGACCTATGAGAGGGCCTCTTGTCTGGGGTGTGAAGCCTGAGCAAAGCACGTAGCCTACCCAGGGCTGCGTCAAACCAGGTGGAGAATGTGGAGGGTGTCGGGAGAGTGGGGGGAGGGGTCAAATCTCATGGCCTCAATCTCTTCCTCAAGAGAGAGCGATTCAGCTTTTATGTATGTGAGGGCAGAATGCGGCTCGCAAGCCAGAGGCTCTGAAAGGGTTATAAGGATCAGTACGTGGTCAGATCCCATTGGGGGGCAGGGCATGTTCCATGACTAGAAGTTGGGGGACAATGGGGTATTGGCTAAAGGTAAGCGTAGTGCTGAGGGACGCAAATAGGGATTGAAGGGGAAGTTGGTGAGGGTGCCAGGGGCGTTCAGGCGACAGAAGCCTTCCTGTGTGGCCTTCTCCGAGAAAGGGGTGGAGGCTCCAAGGTCTGAGATCGAGAAAAGGCTACCCGGGTCCGCTGAGGGACAGTGTAGGATGATATCCACAATGACCAGCATGGGCGCACCGGTGTGAGGGAAGGCAATCTCAGGTGGCATGGTTCGAGGAAAGGGGGTGCGATCGCATGTGCTATAGAGGTTCACACCGCAGAATTTGGTAATAAATGAATCAAAAAAACCAATAGACGAGTAGAGGTCAACAGGCATCTAGTCCCTTGCCTCAGAAAAGACCAGGCGGACTGAAAACTGTGGAATGGTGGAGAGATGTAGGTAGCAGGCTACTCTTGGCATGCCATCATTAGGGCAGTGGGGCAAAAATGCTTTGAAGCCAGTGAATGAGAGTGGTCTGTTTCTATGGAGGGGGGGGGTCTTAAAGAGCAACAAGGGCAGGGTGGAAATTCAAAGGAGAAGCGGGATTAAAAAGGGAAAGAAACACAGCGCAGCTTCCCAAGGAGTTGTGTGGTTGAACGGATATTGGATTATGGGCGCCCGCCTCCAGCGCAGAACTCACAGGGGAGGTGTGACCAACCATTACAC
The DNA here is from genome assembly GCA_014065205.1 of Tuber brumale. NCBI lineage: Eukaryota > Fungi > Ascomycota > Pezizomycetes > Pezizales > Tuberaceae > Tuber > Tuber brumale. Next base: position 182,221 of record JACCEG010000219.1, read on the forward strand.
GCCTTCTAGTATCTGAGGCTCGCAGAATGGAGTGGGAGCTTCCGGCCATGCACGGTTCAGCAGGGCATCTCCTCGGGCATTTGCGGCAGGGACGGGGGGATCTGTTGCGCGGGCATCACCAGCCCTAGGGCAAGGTGTCTCAGGATTAAAGAGGGGTAAGGGGGATTTTGCACCAGTTGAGGGACCCTCACCGGAGCTGTTCATCGTGTCCATATCTTCCAAATTCTGCGGGATAGCAGACTCCAGCCAGCAAGCAGATGCGGAGTGTCTCGAAGGGCATTCTTGGGCAAAAGCTGGGTGTCGGGCCTTATATATTGTACATATTGTATGAGAGGTCGGGCAGCAGTCAAGCACCACGCTGAGGTTCCTGCCCTTGGAGCAGGGGGGTTTCTGGCAGTGGTATGCTTGTTTTCTGTGGAAGAGGGTGCAGATTGAACAGACTATGTGGTCAATCTGGCATCTAGCCAAATGGTGTCCATATTCCCAGCAATAACGGCATTGAGTAAGGCTGTGGGCTGAGTATGCTCTCTCGATCTTGCATCAAGAAGAGAAAAGGCAAGCATTCCCCAACATGATCGACTAATTTTCTGGTGGAACCATCACAACCATGGATGTTGGTTTCTTGAGGATTCTGGAGTCACGCACGGGATTCTGGTAGCAGGCGGACAGGATCCAGACGTTCTCGACATTCAAGATGGTATTGCAGAGGGACTGTATGAGCACATCGTTATCTCCTTGGAGCTATATGATGGGGATGGAGTATATTGCGAATTGGACCACATTAATGACCAGGCGGAAGGAGTGCCACAGCTAGTTTGCTATCGGAAAACACAGATTCAGTTTGGCTGTGAGCAAGTTGTAGTAGGGGGCATATGCGGTGGAGGAGACAAGCGGCGACAGAGCAAGAAGTGTGACTGCTCCTCTATTGTTGACCCACGCATTGAAGGACACAGGTAGTGTACAGCCGGCCTTGTGAAGGACGGGTGGAGCAATGTCAGAGAAGGAAGAAGCTAGCAGATCACACTGGGAGTGAGGGAAGGGAGAGCACAAGGAGGCGTAGAAGCGTCTCGCGGCTACAGAGGGGCTCCACTGACGCTTAAATGGGGTCAAAGAAACCGAGCCAGGTGCATCCTGGGGAGCTGTGGGGGTGTTCTTAGCCTTGGTTGCTTTACCTTTGTTCTGCTGTCCAGCGGAAACTGCCTGAGCGAAGCAGGGGGTGCCCAATTGGGCCAACTACCTGGGTACGAGGTAGAACTCTGACAAGCAGGGGTAGTTTCCAACCCTCTAGATCTGAGCCCCCCAGGAGCGCGGGAGCTTCGCAGCATATGCAGCTGAATCGGCATACCATTTCTGGTCTTCGGTGATGTAGCATTGGACGTCCGTGTGGCCACCGTCCTCATAGATGAGGGACAACTAGTCGGCTAGTGGTCCATTGGGTGTAGGCGGAGCCTTCTCCTTGCCATGCCAAGAAGCGGCAAACCAAGCCGTATTAGGGCTTGGGAGAACAGGTGCCTCTTAATGGGGTGTGGGCAGTTGGTGGCGTGTTGGCTGATGGAGCGGGGTGGTCGGCCGTGATGCAAGATCCTATACAGTCAGTTGGAGAGCAGAGAGCGATGCCGCCATGGAGTTGCATTGAGGGGGGAGTACAGGAGAGCGCAGTGTTTTGTCTTTGCGTGCCTGGAGGTCGTCCACCAGGCCTGAGAGCCGTGCTACTTCCAGGGCCAGTTCATCGATTTCAGAGGAGAGGCTCCTTGAGGCCAGGAGAGAGTTGCAGAGGAGGGGGTGGAGGAGACCTTCCATGGCGGAGAGGTCATCGAGCTCACCCAAACTGATGGGGTGGAAAGGCAGGGTGCATACTCCCGCCTCTGTCGACGACCTTTTGAGGAGATCGATGAGGAGTTGGACGTGAGGGCCGATTCCGGAGCCTGAAGAGTGTTCGGAGGGGGGGAGGGAGACTGAGGCAATACCTGTCAGGACAGGAAGGCCCTAGCTTAAACTTCTGTATCGGAACGAAAATGTATGGGCATACCGGACTCCATTTCTATTAAGAACGTTGTAGAAATGTAGAGAGATGGAAATAGCGGAAGGAGAGTATGTGCTATCTACCCAGTCTTTTATTTACTGCTTTTTTTATCATCAATTTTGTTCCCGGTTTTAAGATACACCATCCGTATGACGCGCACGCTATGGCAGACACGTAAACCTCCCCCCCGAGGCCAGCCCAAAGCAGCCAGAAAAAAATCCGCCAATAGAACCTGAACAGGAACATGCACTGGCAGACTGGACTGACATCATGGGAACATGACACCCCCTGGTCAAACCCGGCGGAGTTGACAAAACTCCCACGCCCCGCAAATTCTAGTATACACAAGGGGTAAAGACTGCGAAAGAAAGCCACCAAAGTGCATCAAAACGCAAGAAACCCCAGACCCTGACAGTAGGCCATACCCGCAGTGAGAACCCCCCCAGACAACCTTAACCCCAACCATACTAGCCGAAGCCCTATGCCACCTCTGATAATAAACGTCTATGGCTTAAAGGGTAACATCCGGCGATAGAGGGTGGGAGACCGCAGGGAAAAGGAGAAGCAGAAGGAGACAGCACTCGCAGCAAGGCCCAGGGACCAATGGAATCCGCACCGGGAAGCACAGGGGAGATACCTGTAGGGCATTAATGTGAGATTGTGAAGCAGTACAGTGCAAGCCGATCCAACCGTCAGGTCAGGAAAGAAAGCGAATGCGACCGTGTCAACTATCAGTAATTATGTTCCTTTCTTTCTAGCGAGTCCCCAGAGGCGGAAGGCTAGCGAGCGTACCGCTTCTCTCATGTAGTCCCATGTTCTGCGAGAGATACCGTCACTTAGTGGATAGGATAGGTATGCTAAAGCCCACTGTAGGGAAGAGCGAGATCGACTGGAGGGCCAGTTGGAGAGTGCTTGCATACCGCAAACAATGTTCCCAGCCATCTGACAGATGGAAAGCTAGCGGTTGCTGACCATGTGGAGTGGACTCGCTAAGCGAGGAAGGGGACAGGAATGGGCAGCGGGAAATGTATACCAGAACCTAGAGGTTGGAAAGCCTTGATGCGTGAAAGAGTAGAGCAGGACAGTCAGAGGATGTGGATGGCCGTTACTCCCAGGCTGAAGCCACCATGGGAGGAGAGGGGGGGGTGGATGATTTGCCACGTCCAAGGATGGAGGGTTGATTTCAAGCGCGAGGAAAATAGAGGGGACACAAGATACCAATCTACTCAGTCTTTTTTCTTTTTTTCTTTTTTTTATCGGCAATTTCATTTTGCATTTAAGGTACACTGTCTGCATATAGTGCAAGCTATTGAAGCCACATAAACCTCCACTCCTACACCAGCCCAAAGGAGCCAGAAGAAAAACCTTCAATTAAATCCAAGCAGGAATGCGCACTGGCACACAGGAGCGAAATCCCAGGAACCAGAGACCTCCTACCCACGCCCCGCCCTGTTGAAAAAGCTCTCCCGCCCCACGACTTGTGATATACACTAACAATAAAGATTGTAAAGGAAAGCTGCCCAAGCCCATCAAGACAAAAGAAACCCCAGACCGCAACAGTAGCCCAAATCCTCGGCGAGAACCCCCCCAGACAACCATAATCCCAACCAGACAGCCGCAACATTATGCCACCTATGACAATGAACATCTACGGCTAAAGGATTATTATTATTATTATAAATTATTAAGCTTATAGAGCCAAAGGCTGTGAAGCTGAGAAAGTACATGATTGTAGTGCCTCACACTACTGGTCCCTGATTCCATCTCCTAAATCTCTGTGTCAACTTCTTGCTGGACCTTTCACCATATCCACCCTATTCCTCCTCTCTCATCTTTGCCATCCTCCATTCCTCCCATCTCTCCTTCTCCATCTCTTCCCATCTTTGTACTCTCACATCCCTCTCCTCTTCCCATTCATCTTCCTCCTCCCCTCTCCTACTATTGCCAGAGGACTCATCTCCAGCCACTGCCCAGAAGTAGTCCTCTCTAGTTCCTGCCCAACTTATTCCTACAAACTTCCCAACAGCTAGCAAGCCAGCCTTTGACCCAAGCACATCTGGTAGGTGGAAATGTGAAGCAACTTGTCGCAGAATGTGTCTTTCTTGTTGATATTTGCTGCAGTATAGGAGGATGTACTCTGGTGTATGTAGTGCTGGTTGTCTCTTGTCACAGGTACAGGTATTGCTGATGTTCTCATCCACACTACTAAGATAGGACTTGAAATAACCATGACCCAGTCTGAGTTGTGTAACAGTGGCAAGTTGGTGTTTAGTGAGAGAGAAGAAGTGTGGTGCAGGACTAAGAGTTGGCAGATGGAAGTGAATAGACCTAAAGTGCTTACCCTTTCTAGTATCTGGCAGTTGAGTCCAGTATTGGTGCCAGGCTAGAAGAGCAGACTTCTTGATCTGTGTCATGAGTTTTGTCAGTGAGAGGTAACTGTCCTGTGATGGTTGGGGATACTCAGCTGCTTGTTTTGCTAGTCTCTCAGCTTCATTATTCCCTTGTATACCAGTATGTCCTGGTACCCAGTGCAGATGAAGCTGTAAGTCCAGGTCTGAGTCCAATAGGTCCTTGGTGAGTTTCTGAATCTGCAGTGAGATTTGTTGTCCTGGGTGTGGTGAGAGTTTGAACGAGTTCCTGATAGCTGCTTGGTTGTCTGTGAAGATCTCGATGTGCTTGAAAGATAGGCTGATCTTTATAGCTTCTGTGAGTGCTCTGGCAATACCTGCCAATTTCCCATCAGAAACCTTGGTTCCCATGCCTAGTCCAACAGTCCACCTGCCCACAATCCTTCCCCCATGCATCAAAACCACTCCTGCACCTACTCTTCCATTCTGCAACTCAATGCCATCAGTATACAAGATAAGGTTGCTTGTATTTTGGATGCTGTTGAAGAGGGAAGAATCTTGTATGGATGTTGTAGCTTTGTCTTCAGGGCTAATAGAGATGTTGAGTCTGGTTTGGAGTGTAGGAAAGTTGACATGCCAGGGTGGTTGAAGGTGTAGTTGGCATTTTTCAACTTCACATCCCACTGGCAGATAGTTACTCTGTGAATTTAAAACTCTAATCAACTGTGTGGGAAACTTAGCTTGTTCAGAACATGAAGACTTCCATTCTACCTTGACCTTCCCATATGGTTCAGATTGTTGGTTAAAGAAATAGTTGTTTGTTGTCTTGGGAGGTATAGAAAAAGAATTTTCTGAATTTGAGCTGGAAGAAGCGAATGCTGAAAATCCAAGATTGGTTGATAGACTTGTTGATAAATAGGTAGAGGGTGTTCTTCGTCTAACAGGGTGATCTGAGGGCATCTGTAACACTCTGTAAGCATATCTTTTGCAAAGTCTGTCAAGTCTTAGTGGAACAGGAAGGGTAGATGCTTTAATCTCAAGTGTAGCAGTAGGAGAAGTTCTAAATGCTCCTAGCATTCTCCTGTTAGCTTCAGCCTGCACCTTCTCCAACCTGTTAGCCAATCCAATTTGCCCTTTCCACTAAACTTCTGCTCCAAAGTCAGCTATAGGGATAATGTAAGTATACTATAATTGCCTTATTGCTGCTGCTGACAGGGCCTATTCTGAGTTGAAAAGTCTGGAGATCATATTGAGTGCCATGGTTGCTGCTGCTGCTTTCTGTTGAACATGGTAGTTGAATGAGAGTTTTCTGTCCAGCCAGATACCTAGCCATGTGAGATGTTGAGTGGGATAGATAACTGTGCCATTGGGTAAGGTGACAGGAGTATTGGCAGTATACAGAGAGGTTTTGTAGTGGAAGTGTATGAGCTCAGTCTTGGAGTCATCAAAAATTACCACATTGTCAGCTGCCCAGCTCCAGGCGTTCTGAGCTGCCCTTTCCAATACTTTGGAGTTGGCCTCTTCAGAAGGTCCTGTGACACTAAGTGCAACATCATCAATGAAGGAGGGGGATCTCAGCTCAGGTGTGAGTAAACTTGGCTTCACATCTTTGAAAAGATTGGTCAGGTAGAAGAGAAAAAGGATTGGTGGAATGGGAGAGCCTGGAGGAATTCCAGCATTGATTTGTTGTAATGGTTCTCTTTGGCCATCAAATGCAAGACCAAGTTGCCTGTCTGTGAGGAAAGTGTCTGTCCAGGAAAGTACTGCTGGTGGGAAACCTAAAGATTGTAGAATCCAGAGTAGCTGTGTTCTGGACACATGGTCAAAAGTACCTTTAACATCAATAAACAGGGCAGAGAGTACTTTACCATTACACTTAGCCTGCTGGATATCATAAACCAAAGACACAACTGCATCAATTGCACTCCTTCCTGGCCTGCCACCCATCTGTTCATTGTGTAGAAGTCCCTGAGTATCAGCCATGTAAGCAAGTCTTTTGGCCATAATCTTTTCTGCAATCTTTCCTAGACAATTTAGAAATGAAACTGGTCTATAAGCTTTAGGAATTGAGTAGTCTGGTTTGCTGGGCTTCCTGATTATTGCACCTGTTGCCTCTCTCCAGCAGTGAGGATGATAGCCTATCTTCAGTGGTGACTTGAACAAATCTGTTAGAGGAGTGGGAATTGCCTGGTATACTTGCCTAAGGCAGAAAGAGTTGATACCATCAGGACCAGGTGCTTTGTGGGAATCAAAGTTGTAGATTGCACCCTTCACCTCAGAGTCAGTAACATCAGGCCAAGGGAAGCACTTCTCTCTTTCTGTATCTTGGATGTTGTAATTTGTGTAGGAAGTTGGAGGATCTGGGAACATGCTATGCATGAATATGTTGCACTTGCTATCAAAGGGAGTAGCACACTGTTTATCAAGATAGAGAATAAGAGTTTTCAGGGACTATGTTGGTCTGGTATACTTAACTGCAGTGGAGATATCGTGACCTTTGGCAGAGTTGAGAAAGTTCTAGCAACAGTTAGCTTTGGTATCTCTGATTGCTTGAAAGTATGTGTTTCTGCATCTTTTGTAGTCAGTATGATAAGTCTCCATCCTGCTAACATTACACTTCCTGTGCTTTTTGGCCATTTCCTTTCTCAAAGTTGTAAGTTCTTCATTCCACCACCTTTTAGATCTGGCACAAGGTCTGCTGAGAGGAACATGTAGGTTGAGGGAATGTAAGATTGAATCTCTCAGAATAAGAGCAGCCTGATCTAAAGAGTAAGCAGTACCACATGTCAAGTATGAGTAGAAGGAAGGGGAAGACTAAGCCATGAGAGATTGCAGAGTTGTATGAAATGAGTTCCAATCTGATCTGCTCCAGTTGTATTTATTGCTTATGGGACTGGGAACTAAGAAGTCAGTATTCAATACAACAGTAAAACTTACCACCTCAGGGTCACTGCCTGTGTGGGTATCGTCATCCACTGCGCAATCCAGTAGTCTGTTAAATATATCCTGTGTCGCTAGTGTGAGGTCTAGTACTGAAGTGCCTGAGTCTTGTTTGAAGTTGTAGGTGGAGATATCAGGTTGATTGACTATGTCACAGTCATTAGATCTAAACAATTCTACCAGGACATTACCTCTGATCTGTCATCACACAGCTGAATTCCACAAGCTATGGTGGACATTGAAGTCACCAAAGAGAATAGAGTGTTGAGGAATGTGCAGCAGGTGTAGAGTTCTGTCCATGGTATAGAGTGGTCTAGAGTCAGGGATCAGCTTTTTCCTTTCATTGTAAATATTCCAGAGGGTAAACTTCTCTTTTCCTGCAAGAATTTGAAGTGGAAGTACATCACCATCAAGGTGAGGAAGAAGGTCAGATCTGCAAGTGCAAAGAATATCAACTATGGATTTGCTGATATATGCAGCTGTCCTAGGTCTCTCATTATTAGTAGTATCAGGTAAAACTGAAGTGAAAGAGGGGTGTGTATAAGCAGAACCATTATGAGCCAGCCAGGGCTCTTGAACAAGAACAATATCTGCTTTGCCATTAGCATACTCAAGGAGTGTGGTCAATACTTCATAGGTCTTTGCACAATTGTGATGGATAATAGAGATTAGTGTGCCTTTCATAAGGAATCAGTAGGATTGTCTGTGGTAGGTTGTTCAGGTTTTTTGAACAAGTTCCTGTAAACTTCACACCTTTGGCCAGTAGCTTTATGAGAGCCCTGACAGTTAGCACACTTGAACTAGGTAAGGGAACATTCCTTGGTAGCCTTGCAAGTTGAGCATTGGTGTAGGTTTGTAGAATGTTGACCAGCACAGACTTGGCATGTAGTAGGGTACCTGCATGTTTTCTAGTAGTGGCCAAACCTCTGACAGTTTCTGCACTGGGTGGTAGGTCTGATGTCAACAAATTCTGAAGTTTTCACAGCTGTTCCTACTATCACTAGTCTGTTTCTCAGTGCATGCTTCAATTCTCTGTAAGTTTTAAAGGAAAGAATAAGGGAGGAGTGCAACTTTCCTACTCTGAACTCAGGTTTAGTCAGCCATCTTGGAGGGGCAGCAAGCTGAATCTCACAGTTGTAGGACTCTATGTCTTCCTGAAATGCCTCCAGCTGCTTCGCCTCACTGTCTGCCACAATCAAGTCAGTAGAAACAGAATGGGTAACAAGCTTACACCTTCTTTCACTAACAATAACCTCTTATAGGCCAGGCACCGGGTGACTCCACACACTTTCCTTCTCTTTGAGCTCAGCTGCAGTCTGACCATGCTTAACCTCAATTACTATGTTGTTGTTGACTGAAAGTCTAACAAGAACAATAGAAATATTCAGTTTGGTATTAACCAAGGCAGTATTGATGGACTCTCTGATCAGGAGGGGGTTAAAGTTGGTAGGAAGACTACTTGGCTTGAGGATCATGGTCCTCTCAGGCTCTGGGATGTGTTCTGGGCGCTTTTTTGAGGCTTTGATAGTAGACGCAGCTGGTGTAGATAGGGTTGCCTGTTCAACAATGTTAGCCCAAGTCTTTTTAGTGGGTTGGAAGAGAGGGGTAGTGGTGGTGGGAGTAGTCAGTGGGTCATGTCCAGACACAACAGTAGGAGGACACTGTTGCCATTACAACCACAGCGAAAGATAAAACCACACCAAGTTTTTCGCCGAGCTTCCACCTCATTGGCTAATAACCAATAATCACCTCTTCCCCCAATACTTTTAAAGACTTTTCATCAACAAATCATCCTCTATTATTTGCTTTCATCTACCTTTATCAATTGAGTCCTTCTCCCGCCCCCTCTGATGGCCTTCAGAGGCAGAGGAAGAGGCAGGGGTGCCACAAACCCCCTTGCCACCCCTTTCAACCCACAAGCGCACCCCCAACAACACTCCTCTCCAGCAGATACAGACGTGGGTGAAGGCTCTTCCTCCCCTGTCCACACTGTTGGCAGCACTACCAATCCTCCTGCTCACGAATCTGAGTCAGAAGAGCTCACCCTGGAATACCTTGATTCAGTTACGGACTCCATCATTGACAAACACAACCAAGTAGCAAATTGAGTTAAACACCTTGAAGAGCACCTGATGGTTGTTTAGGAACGACACATCAAAGACACCCAGGGGCTCAAAGACCAGATTGCTGCCCTCACCATCCTTGTTACCACTCTACAAACTCAACAACAACAGCCATTCACGGCTACACCCACCCTACCTAACCCCCCACCAGTTCAACTACCAACTCAAACCTGGCTTCAAAGAGCGTCAAAATCAATCCCCACCAAGTCTACAAGCACCACACCAAGCAAGGTTTCAACAACTCCACTTTTGACGAAACGCGACCATACAATTGTCATAGAAAGAGATAGAACACCACTCCCTGACGATACCAACCACCTTACCATTCGCAATGCTGTTAATACAGCCATCAAACAACAGCTTGTCTCCACCATTGAGTTCACACCAAACCATCACGTCCTCCTCATCACCAAGGATAACACGCTTGCCTCCACAGTCCTCAAGAACGATCGTTTTGCAATTCGGGAAGCTATAAGATCCACTGTCTCTACTGCCAATGGCCTTAGAAAGGAGGAAATCTGGCACATGGTCATCATTCACGGCATTCCTACCACCTCCACTTTCACCACTGTCCAGGCAGAAATTGAGACCTTCAAGCCTGGCACGCACCTTCCCCGTCCCCCCAGATGGCTTACCACTGAAACCCAACGCAAGGACAAAGCAGCTTCTGCTATGGCCCTCACCATTGCCGGCAAAGATCCCGCAGAAAAAACCCTCAGCAGAGGCCTCTTACTCTTTGGCAGGAAATTCAAAGTCCAACGATACCTCTCCTTCGGTCCTGACACCCAATGCTCCAGATGCTTAGAGTTTGGTTACCACCCTTCCCAATGCACAAAAACCCCCCACCATACCATCTGTTCTCAGGAACACCCAGCACACCTTTATACATGCGGCAGATCTGACTGCCCTACCAAGGGCAAGCCATGCCTTCATACTACCATATTCTGCCTCAACTGCGGCAACAACCACCAGGCTACCTCCAAGTAGTGTCACACCTACTTGCCTGCACACCAGGCAGCTACTGATAGGAGGAACAGGGCAGCTTAGGTTTCAATTACTTTTATTTCCTTTATTTATTAGGCTTTAGGCGGGTAGGAGGATTTCCTTACTAAATTGTTGTTTGCGTTTTGGCTGCGGGTGCCCACTGGAAAGTTGACACTATCAATTAGGAGACGGGATTTTGGACGGGCATGTTTGTTCCCTTGAATATTTGTTGGTTAGTGCCGCTTCATAGCCTCTGGCTCCATAAGCGTGATAATGATAAATAATCATAATAATAATAAGAGTAGGAGTAGTGAGTTTATCTAAGGTGGTTAGTATATGTTCAAGTATTTTTTCCTATTTAGTCAGTCCAGATTCTATGTGTGAAGGGATTTGAAGAGGTATAACTGGTAGGACCATGTTAGAGTAGCTGCTAATAATGGTAAGAAGCTGAGAGAGGAATTCCTGTTGAGGTTGAGGGTAGGCAAGCTGGACATCCATAATCTATTCTACCAAGTGATGTAGAAATTGTTCCAAGCAAGGAAGTTTAGATGTTGAAGTAGTAGTGGCAGGGGGAAAGGAAAAGGTATAGTTCCTGTCAGATGAGGCAGAAACAGAGGGGGGTGGTCTTGGAGCAGAGGTAGAGGGGGGGGGGAGTAGAAGTAGAGATATCTTGCACAAAGCTAGAAGATGAGGAAGGAAGGGTATGATATCTGTCTCTGGAGTGAGTCTTCTATGGTAGAATAGTGAGATCAGACATGGGGGGATTTCTGCCAGGTAGTGTATGGAGATCAAATCCTAGGGTAGAGTACAAAGCACTACTGCTACCAGGCAAGGGAATTTGAATGGAGGTAGTCCTGTGGTGGGTATGATGAATAGGTATGAGTACTTCAAAAATGCGAAACTTTTCTCTAAGTCCTTTTTGCTAAAAGCGGTAATAAGGAGAGGATAAGGGAAGTAGATAAGAGTTGGCAGAGCAACGAAAGGAACCAAAAGGTAAAAAAGGCAACAGAACAAAATACAAGCAAAGAAGAAGGGACTCCTTTGCCGTTACAACCACAGCGAAAGAAAAAACCACGCCAAATCTTTTGCCGAGCTTCCACCTCATTGGTTGACAACCATTCCTCACCGCTTCACCCTTTCACTTTAAAGACTTTTCAACCAAAAATCATCCCCCCTCATTTGTGTTTTATCACCTTTATCAACTGAGTCCCATTTCCCAACCCTCTGATGTCTAATAGACGTAGGGGCAGAGGGAGGGGTGGTGCAAACCCCTTTGCAGCCCCCTTCAACCCACCCATCCCACCTTCCAACCCAGCCTCGCCTGAGGACACACGCATGGAGGAAGAACCAGGCTCTCCAGTCCAGACTGTGCCTGCTCCCGCCTCTACCACCTCTACAGAAGATCATCCTTCCATCCCTACATATGCACCAAGGCCTTTGGCTGAAGGCATTTCCAACACCAACCTTGGCATTTCACTTCGTACTCAACACCTTGAAGATGGCTTCCAGGCCCTGCAGAAACACCTCATAATGGTTCAAAATCGCCATATTACAGACATCCAAACACTTCAAGGCCAAGTTGCGCACCTCACCTCTCAGGTTGAACACCTGCAGTACCAACTCCACCACCAACAACCCCCCCCACCACAACAAACCACCTTGCCCGCCCCCCCACAACAACAAACCTGGGCCCAAAGAGCTACCAGAGAAGTCCCAGTCAAATCCTCTACCATTCCATCAGCCAAAATTTCTATCCCAGCTGTTTTGACCAAACGCGACCGTACCATTGTCATTGAAAGAGATGGCTCTATCCTACCTGATACCACCAACCCCCTCACTATTCGCGATGCAATCAACAATGCAATCAAGAAACCTCTTATTGCAAGAATCGAATTCACCACCAACCACCATGTCCTCCTCCTCACCAAGGATAACACACCTGCAACCTCGGTCCTCAAAGCGCATCGTTCTGCCATTGAGGAAGCAACTAGAGCCACCATCCCTGCGGCCATTGGCCTCAGGAAAGACGAAATCTGGCACAAGGTCATCCTCCATGGCGTCCCCACATCCTCCACCTTCTCCACTATTCAATCTGAGATTAAAGAATTCAACCCAGGCACCCACCTTCCACGCCCTCCTAGATGGCTCACCACCCCAACCAAACGTCAGGATAAAACAGCATCAGCTATGGTCCTCACTATTGCCGGAAAAGACTCCACAGATAAAGCCCTCAGCAGAGGCCTCTCACTCTTTGGGAAGCAGTTCAAAGTGCAACGCTACTTGTCCTTTGGACCTGACACCCAATGCACCAAATGCCTGGCCTTTGGCCACCACCCTTCTCAGTGTACCGGCACCCAACAATGCAGCATCTTCTCCATGGAACACCCAGCACACCTCCACACTTGCGGCAGATCAGATTGTCCTACCAAGGGCAAAGCATGTTTGCATACCACCATCAAATGCGTCAACTGTGGCGACTCTCACCAGGCTAATTCTAAGGAATGTCCCACATACCTCAAAGCACACCAAGCGGCAACTGAGAGAAGGAACAGGGCTGTTTAGGGATTTTACTTTAGTTTCCTATATTTGTTAGGCATTTGGCGGCTTGGAGGATTTCCTTTTGTCATTATGGCTGATGAGCTGGCCCAATCGAACGTTGCTACCTTTCAATATGAGTCGGGATATCTGACCGGCACCCTTGCGTGGTGTATTTTTTGTATGTTAGTTAGCTTCATAGCCGCTGCGGCTCCATAAGCGTAATGAGATATAATAATAATAACAAACAAAGAACAGGAAAAATAAAACAAATAAGAGTAGAACAAGGAGAAGAAAAGGAACTTAGCTGAAGGTATAACAGGATATCTGGAATAGCTCCAGGAAACTCCTGTCAAAATCCTAGAGCAGGAGCTCATTATTATAATCATTATTATAAGTCATTACGCTTATGGAGCCTACGGCTATGAAGCTAACTAATATACAATAGTGTTTACACCACGCAAGGGTGCCAGTCTGATATCCCGTCTCATATATGAAGGTAGCAAGATTCGCTTGGTCCAGCTCATGAGCCATAATGATAAAAGGAAATCCTCCAAGCCACCAGGTGCCTAACAAATAAAGGAAACAAAAGTAATTAAAATCTAAGCTGCCCTGTTCCTCCTATCAGTTGCTGCTTGGTGTGCGTGAAGGTAAGTGGGACACTCCTTGGAGGTAGCCAGGTGATTGTTGCCACAATTGAGGCAGAGGATGGTAGTGTGTATGCACGGCTTGCCTTTGGTGGGGCAGTCTGATCTGCGGCAAGTGTGAAGGTGGGCTGGCTGCTCCGGGAAGCGGATAGCGCAGTGTGAGGTTTTGGTGCATTGAGAGGGGGGGTGTCCGAATTCTAAGCATCTGGAGCATTGGGTGTCAGGACCAAAGGTGAGGTAGCATTGGACTTTGAATTTCCTGCCAAAGATTGAGAGGCCTCTACTGAGGACTTTATCTGTTGAGTCTTTGCCGGCAATGGTAAGGACCATAGTAGAAGCTGTTTTCTCCTTCCGTTGGGCATCAGTCGTGAGCCACCTGGGAGGGCGGGCAAGGTGAATGTCATGGTTGAAGGTTTCAACCTCAGCTTGCACAGTGTGGAAAGTAGAGGTAGTAGGAATGCCGTGGATAATGACCTTGTGCCAGACTTCATCTTTTCTGAGGCCATTGGGAGCGGGAACAGTGGTTCTGATAGCTTCCTGAATTGCCAAGCGGTGGCCTTTGAGGACAGTGGAGGCAGGAATGTTATCCTTGGTGATTAGGAGGATATGATAATTGGGGGTGAACTCTATGTTGGAAATCCATTGTTTTTTAATTGCTGTGTTAACAGCATCGCGGATGGTCAGGTGGTTGGTGTCTTCTGGAAGAGGGGTTCCATCTCTTGCAATCACAATTGTGCGGTCGCATTTGGTCAAAACAGCAGTGGTTGCGTTTTTGGCTGCTGGAGCTGTTGTAGACTTGGTGGGGAGTGTTCTGGACACTTTCTGGGCCCAGGTCTGCTGTGGTGGAGGTACTGGTAGGAGGGTCGGGAGGGTACTGGTAGGGGGACTAGGATGTTGTTGTAGCTGAGCCTGAAGGGCCGTGGCTTGGGTGGTGAGGGTAGCAACTTGATCCTTGAGTTCTTGAGCGTCTTTGATATGGCGTTCTTAGACAACCAACATATAGGCTTCAAGGGCTTGTAGATGTTGTGACATTGGGTTGATGTTTTTGGCGGCAGAGTTTTGTCTCTCAAAGAGAGTATCAGTGACTCCATCAAGGTACTCTCAGGAAAGAGGTTTCTCATCAGGCTCAAAGCCTGCAGGATTGGTGGTATCAATGAGAGTCTGGACAGGAGAGGAGGAACCCTCTCCCATATCAGTGTCTGTTGGTAAGGAGTGTTGTTGTGGGCGGGGGCTGGGGTTGCAAGGGGTGGCAAGAGGGTTTGTGGCACCTCTGCCTCTTCCTCTGCCTGTGGGGGCCCTCAGAGGGAACGGCAGATGAACTCAGTTGATAAAGGTAGATGGAAACAAATTATAGAGGATGATTTGTTGATGAAAAGTCTGTAAAAGTGTTAGGAGAAGCGGTGAGAATTGGTTGTGAGCCAATGAGGCAGAAGCTCGGCGAAAGGTTTGGTGTGGTTTTTTCTTTCGCTGTAGTTGTAACGGCAACGGAGTCAGAGCAGGAGCTCAAAAACTATTATGGTGGTGGCAGGAGATATGGTTTTCAGGGGTATAAATAGGGGTAAAATCAAAGATGTGTGCCAAGAAAAGGGTGATAGTGGCATTTCTGATCTGAAAATTGGGGAAAGTGTTTAAAGTGATTTATTTAACAGGAATCTCTGGATAGGAAAATGGAGGTGATGTGGTTGTGGAGATAATATATGGGGGGATGGGTTGTGGGCTGGGTTTTTCCTTACAGCTTAAGGAGAATACCCAGCGATAGGCAGTGGAAGACAGCAGGCAAAAGCCCAAGCAGAAGGAAACTGGACCCGTGACAAGGCAAAGAGACCAATGTAATCCGGACAGGGAAGCACAGTGGAAATGCGGGCAGGGTGTCGAGGTAAGCTGGAGTAGCAGTGGTGTGCAAGCCAACTGTGGGTGCGGCAATCGGGCGCAAGCCGATTCAACCGTCAGGGGCAGGCCTGCAACCGCACTCCACTGTGTCAACTATCAGTAATCATGTTCGAGTCTTTCTAGACAGTCTTCACAAGCAGAAGCCAGGCTATCTTGGCGTGTCTCTCACCTAGTCTTTTGTTTTACGAGAGATAGCGTCACTTAGTGGACGGGATACAACCACTTAAGAGAACCGTGAGGGGGCGCGATATCAACCCGAGGGGCAGATGAAAGGTCCCCGCATAGCGTAAACCGCATTCTCAGCCATCTGAAGCATAGGAAGTGAACAGTCTTTGACTGTAAGAAGGGGCGTCAATAAGGCATGAGAGGGGTAGGAATGAGCTGCATGAATGGCATACCGGAACACAGAGGGAGGCGAGCCTTGATGGGTGAAAAATGAGAAGAGGGGAGTGAGTGGAGGTGGATGGCTGCCACTCCTAGGCTGAAGCCATCATGGAAGGAGAGGGGGAGGTGGTTGGTTCATGAGATCCCAAGTGTGGAGGGTTGATTTCAAGGCCGAGGAAAATAGAGGCGAGATAGGATGCCTATCTACACAGTGTTTATTTTTATTTCCTTTTTTTCTTATCCACAATTTTCTTCGATGCTTAAAGTACACTGTCTGCATGTAGCACAAACTATCACAGACATGTAATCCTTCCCCGCTTCACTAGTCCAAAGAAGCCAGAAGAAAAACCGTGGACGAAGCCCAAACCAGAACGTGTACTGGCAGACAGGACTGAAACCCCGAGAACATGACATCTCCAGCTCAAGCCCTGCTCCGTGGAAAAAACTCCCATGCCCTACAACTTGTAGTATACACAAACAGTAAAGAATGTGAAAGAAAGTCACCAAAGTCCATCAAGACAAAAGAAACCCCAGATGCTGGCAGTAGCCCAAACCAGTGTCAAGAAGCTCACATAACAGCCATAATCTGAACCATGCAGCCGAAGCACTATGCCACCCACCACAATATACGTCTACGGCTAAAGGGTAATACCTGGCCATCGGTAGTGGGAGATAGAAGGGAAATGCCCAAGCGGAAGGAAACCAGATTAGTGTCAGTAACAGAGACCAACGAAATCCGGACCGGAAAGTCATGTGGAGACGCCCGCAGGACGTCGAGGTAAGGTGGTATAGCAGTAGGGTGCCATCCAAGTGAAGGTGCAGCAGTAAGCTGCAAGCCAATCCAACTATAGGGGCAGGCCAGAAACCCAATGTGACTGTATCAACTATCTGTAATCTTGTGGGTGTCTTTCTAGGCGGTCCTCGGAGGCAGCAGGCAGGCGATCTTAGCGCGTCTCTCAGGAAGTCCCTTGTTCTACGAGAGATAGCGTCACTTAGTAGAGGGGATACTACCACTTAAGCCACTCATGAGGAGGAGCGAGATCAACTGGAGGGCCAGATGAAAGGTTCCCGCATACCGCAAACCCTGTTCCCAGCAATCTGAAGAATGGGTATCGAATGTTTGCTGACCGTGAGAAGAGTCCTCGCAAAGGGTGGAGAGGGGCAAAAATGGGCAGCGCTAAAGGCGTACTGGAACCGAGAGGGAGGAGATTCTCGATACGTGAAAATGTGGAAGAGGCCAGTGAGAGGAGGTAAATGGCTATCACTCCTAGGCCAAAGCCATTGTGGGAGGAGAGGGGGGGGTGTATGGTTCGCGAGATCCCTAGCTTTGAGCGTTCATTGCAAGCGCGAGGAAAATAGAGGCCACACGGGATAGCCTATCTACTCGATCTTTTTCTTATTTCTTTTTTTCTTCTTTTTATCATTAATTTTATTCTGTATTTAAGGTATACCGTCCGCATGCAGCGCAAGCTATGCCAGACACATAAACCTCTCCCTCTACACCAGCCCCAAGCAGCCAGAAGAAAAACCATCAACCAAGCCCAGACAGGAACATGCACAGGCAGACAGGACTGTAACCTCCTGAACATGACACTCCCCACCCAAGCCATGCGCAGTTGAAAAAACTCCCCTGCGCCACAACATGCAGTATTCGCGAACGGTAAATACTGTAAAGGAAAGCTATCAAGCCTATCAAAACCAAAGAAACCCCACTCACCGCCAGTGGGCCAATCCCCATCGTAGGAGCCGCCCGAAACAACCTTATCCCACACCATACAGTCCCACCTACGTCAATAAACATCTACAGCGGCGGGATAAATCAGGCAAGAAGTAGGGGGACTCAAGAGAGAAGCCCAAGTTGCAGAAAACAGGATGCGTCGCAAGGCACAGTGAAAAATACAATCTGGACCGGGAAGCCAGGTGGAGATACCGGAAGTGTGACGAGGTAATGTAGGGTATGAGTAGTGTACCAGCTGCATGAATGTCCAGCCGTAGGTTACAAGCCGATCCAACCGACTGGTCAGGCATGAAAGCCAATACGCGCGTGTCAACTATCGGTAATCGTGTTCCTGTCTTGCTAGGCGGGCCACAGAGAAAGAAGGCAAGCGAACTTACAGCGTCTCTCCTGTAGTCCGTTGTTCCATGAGAGATAGTGTCACTTAGGGGATGGGATACCACCCCTTAAGGCATCCGTTGGGAAGAGCGAGATCGAGCCGCGGGCTTGTTGAAGAGTCCTCGCGTTCCGCAAACAGTGTTCCCAGCAGTCTGAAGGTTAGGAAGCTAGCTGTCACGGACCGTATAGAGGGGCCTCGCTAAGTGAGGAATGGGACAGGGACGGGAAGTGCAAAAGGCGTGCTGGAACCCAGAGTGATGAAGGCCTCAATGAGTCAACAAGGGGAAGAGGACGGTGAGAGGAGGTGGAGGGCCATCACTTCTAGGCCAGAGCCATCGTGGCAGGAGAGGGAGAGGGTGGATGGTTTGTCAGATCTCAAGTGTCGAGGGTTGATTTCAGGCACGCGGAAAATAGAGGAGATGGAGGATGGCGAATCTCCTCTGTGCTTTACGTTTTTCTTCTTATTTTCCTTTTTTTCCGTTTTTTTTTTTATCATCATGTATTCGTTGTTTTACTGTACAAGAACTTGCATGCAGTGCTAGCTATGACATAAACAAAACCTTAATCTCAAAACCCAGATACACAAAGGAAATAAATCTCACCAAATTGTAAAATCGTCTTAACAGTATCTGACCGCTGACACAAAATACCAACTAAAACAAAAAATTACGAAAATTATAACAAAAGAATAAAACCAACCAGTAAAGGAAAATCATTTTGCAGATGAAGTCAAACTAAGGGCGGGCACTGCGATTCCATGACTGACTGCGTGGATTGGGAGTACCATGCAGTAGAGGGAGGCCTCGGACGGGGGATCCCAACATGCAGGCAGGGTGCCCGGAGGAAACCCTGGGGCCATAATGTTAAGATACCTGGCCAGAGAGTGGAGGGCGTTCTTATTGGTGCATCGTGAGCTATTCCAGCCAACGCTTGTGAGCCCCAGGAGTTGGCACACACGAGGTTCCTTGCGGGACTCACAGTACAGGATGGCATCACGGAAGTCCTCCTCATTCTCCTCAGCACAGGGACAGAGGCGCGAGGGGTCAGTGGAGAATCAGGAGGAGTAGGCAGTGAGTTATCCCTTGCCCCAGCGCATTTGGTGGATCCTGCTAGTGATAAACATCCCAAGGCCCATGAACAGTTGAGGCGAGAGAGTCGGGGAGTACAGGTAACGGGGTGGGGGGGGGAACAGGGCAGCCCAATCCTTGGTGAGGGCAGTTCTTACAGGGGCCTTGATTCACAGATAAGACAGGACCCCGTCTTTCACGGGGAGCTGGTCTGGTGGAAAGAGGCGCGGTGCGGCTAGTGGAGCGGGGCCTGAAATGTTGATAAAGAGTTGGGTGTAGTAGGCTACTACGGCAAAAGGAAGGTGTTTCCTTATAGGGGGGCAGGAGGGGTAGGTCTTCTAAAAGAGAGAGGCATAGACAGATGTCAGACCCCTGGTGATGTGACGGAGGTCCTCCAGGGCCCAGAAGGGGGAGGAGGTGGGAAATGAAGTATTGAGCCTTGCAGTCACCAGGTTGGCCTCTGGAGGGAGGTATACACAACGGACGGCGGTCAGCCTCTGCGGGTGCGGGATCAAAAGCGGGAGGGAGAGGGGAGACGATTCACATGCCGGGATGCGAATCGGTGTTGAAGAAGAGCAGTTTGTCACCCATCTCTTGACCGTCCTCCAAAAGACAGAGATCCGATCTAGCACAGTCAGGCTCAGCAAGAAAAGGTGGGCTCTATAAAGGAAAATTGGAAAGATGAGGGAGCATGCCCCGCAATGGCCGAAGATGCGAGGAAGGCCCTTGCTAGGCCTCGAGAGTTTCTGAATCGTTGTGAAAGCTCCTTGGGCCTGGGCAAGTTTCCTTGTGTAGTGTGAGGTGGTGCCTTTAGAGCATGAGGTGGCTGATGGCTTGAACCAGTAGCAAAGCCAACATACCAGCTTGGAGTGGCAGAAGAGGAGGCCATCTAGGAAGAGCATGATCCCGGGTGGTGGGACCTTCTGTGCTGTAGTCACCCAGTGCATGAACCCTATCTTCGGGATCGGGAAGGACACCCCCAGGCTCACTACCTTCCCCTGGAGAGTCCAGGTGATACCCTGTAGTCTCTGGACATTCCTCCAATACAAAGCGGAGGCGACCGTGACCATAAAACAATCCACATAGGAAAGGATTATGCCCCGAGCACAGGGAAATAGGGGGATGAGACATCTATAATGAACAGCAGATGAGAGATCAGAGAGCCCTGCAGCCTGCAGACTGAGAGTTGGGGGAAGACTTGGGGGGCCCCCTAGAAGACCAGGGGGGAAGAGCGCCCATGGAGGAAGGACATTGTCCTCGAGACCACATGAGGGTTGACTGCCTTGGTGGCCAGCCTTTTGCAAAGTGAGGGGCCAGAGACATTGTCGAAGCCACCTTTGATGTCGTTGAAGGGAGTCAATCCTTTGAGGTTGGGCAGGATAAAAAGTAGGACCTCATGGTACCGGGTGACGGCTGTATCGAAAGTACGCAAATCAGGAAGGAATACAGTTTGGTGAGGGGACAAGAGGCCCGGAAAGTGGACAAATGTGGAGAGGCGGATTGCCATAACTCTCGCAAGAACTTTAGAGACAGTTTCCAGAAGGACGATGATTGGTAAGGCGGCTAGTATATCAAACAAGAATTTCCACGGCTTCTCTAAAAGGATGCCGTTGGTTCTTTTGAGGTTGGAGGATGGTGCCAATACCGAACATGCGGGCCGAGGAGCGATGTCAGGATATTGGGGTTCACCGAATGTACACCTTTCAAAAACTGAGTATGGTACGAGGTCTGGGCCAGGGGTCGAGGACGAAGAGGAGTTGCGTAGGGCAAAAGGTACTTTCTCTGCTGGAAGTGCGGGAATGGCTGTGAACTCTGGTAGGATAGCTGGTGGACTCGCAGAACGTTTCTCAGGTATGATGTGTGACAGGAGAGCTTAATTGATTCCTGCGGGGCAGTCGGCCCTAGGTAACTGAAGGCACCTGTTTGGAAGCTTGCCAAAGTTGTAGTGCTTCGCAGTCCTGAGTGTTTCAGGAGTAGTTGTTTTCAGGAAATTATTCCAATATTTGGTCTTGGCCTGCTTTATGGTCTTGAAGTACAGAAGCTGCGCTTCCCTGCACTTTCGGTTTGATGAGGGGAGAGGGTCCTGGCATGCCGTCCGGACTGTAGAGTGGAAAGCAGATCTTTGTACCATCAGGTTGGGTGTCCACCAAGGTTTGGACCTGTTAGAGGATCTCTTATCCAGGGTGTGGAGTCTTAGCACAGCTCTTAGTCGGCTAAGGGCTGTGTTGAAACAGGCGGAGAAAGTGTGGGGTGTCGGGAGAGGTGGAGGTGAGTCAAATCTCATGGCTTTAATCTCTTCCTGAAGAGAAAGCCAATCAGTCCTCGTCCACGCAGGGACTGGAGGCGGGGGGCGCACCTGAGACTCTAAAAGGATAATAAGGATTGTGACATAGTTAGATCCCGTCATGGAGAGAGGCATGTCCCATGATCGGATGTTGGAGGACAATCAGGCATTGGCGAAGGAGAGGTCTATTACTAATGGACGCACATCGAGATTGTAGGAGAAGTAGGCGAGGGTGCCGTGGGCCTTCAGGAGACAAAGGCCTTCCTCTGTGGCCTTCTCAAAGGAAGGGGTAGAGGCTCCAAGGTCCAAGATCAAGAAGAGGTGACCCGGATCAATCCCGGAGTGGTGTAGGTGAGAATGTCCCACAACCAGCGCGGGCGTAGGGGTGTGAGGAAAGGCAACCGCCGGTGGGATGGTTCGAAGAAAGAGGGAGCCATTCCACGTACTGTAGAGGTTTGCAACCTGGAATTTGGTAACGAAGGAATCAAAAAAACCAACAGACTAGTAAAGGTCAACCGCCATCCAGTCCCTTACCTCAGAAAATACTGCGGGGACTGAAAACTGCCCAGTGGTGGAAAGATGTAGGTAGCAGGCCACTCTTAACTTGCCACCATTGGGGCAGTGGGGCAAAAAGAGTTTGAAGTCGGCGAATGACGGAGGTTAGTCTCTGTATAGGGGGGGGTCTTGTAGAGCAACAAGGGTAGGAGGAAAATCCAAAAGGGAGAAGGAATTAAAAAGGAAAAGAAACACATCCCAGCTTCCCAAGCAGTTTTGCTATAGAATGGATATCGGATTATGGGAGCCCTCCTCCAGTGCGGAACTCGCAAGGGAGGTGTGACCAACTATTATATAGCTTCCGGCGTCTCAGGCTGGGGGAAAGGGGTGGGAGATTCCGGCGATACGGGGTTTGGCAGGGCACCTCCTTAGGGGTTTTAAGCTCGGACGTAGAGACATGTTGGAGGAGAGATCACCACAGCTAGGGCCCGGTGTCTCAGGATCGAACGGGGGTAGGAGGGATCCAGCACCATTGAAATGACTGTCACCACACTCATTCGTCATGTCTATATTGTCCGCATTCTGGGGAATAAAGGACTACTGTCAGGGAGGAGGGGGGGGGGTCACAATGGCCATTCTCATGTGAAAATTGCCTGTCCGCCCTTGCTGACCGCGGACATTGGGGGAGAGGGCAGGCAGCCGTCGACCACCGCTCCGAGGTTCCTGCCCATGGGACAGGTGGGGTTCTGGCAGCTGTGCGCCTGTGTCCGGTGAGAGAGGGTGCAGATTGGACAGACTGAGTGATCAATCTTGCACGTAGCCGAATGGTGTCCATATTCTCAGCAATTATGGTATTGAGTGAGGCTGCTAGCTGAGTACGCTCTCTCGATCTTGCATTGAGAGGAGAAAAGGTAAGCATTGCCCAATGTCATGGGCTCATTCTTTGGTGCCACTGTCATGACCACGGATGTTGCCTTCTGGAGAACTGTGGAGTCAGGGTCAGGGTTCAAGTAGCAGGCGGAGAGGATCTGGACATTCTTGACATCCTGGCTGGTATTGCTGAGGGCGTGTAGGAGATCGTGGGCATTGCCCAGGAGGTATGCGATTGGTAAGGAGTGTATTGCAAGTTGGACCTCATTGGGGCAGGGTGGCAGGGGAGCGACAGAGCATTTCCTATTGGAAAGGACTCTTTGAGCAAGGCCAAGAGCACGTCATAGTAAGGGGCTTATGCAGTGGAGGGGACAAAGGGAGATAGGGCAAGAAGGTTGACTGCTCCTCTTTCGTTAATCCAAGCAGAGAAGGATGGAGGTAGTGTGCAGCTGGCCTCGCGAAGAGTAGAGGCAGCAATGTCCGTCAAGGAGGCTGCCAGGAGATTAAACAGGGAGTAAGACTCCGTTGCCATTACAACCACAGAGAAAGAAAAAGCCACACCAAATTTCTTGCCGAGCTTCCACCTCATTGGTTGACAACCATTCCTCACCGCTTCACCCTTTCACTTTAAAGACTTTTCAACCACAAATCATCCCGCCTCATTTGTGTTTCATCACCTTTATCAACTGAGTCCAATTTCCCAACCCTCTGATGTCTAATAGATGTAGGGGCAGAGGGAGGGGTGGTGCAAACCCCTTTGCAGCCTCCTTCAACCCATCCATCCCACCTGCCAAACCAGCCTTGCCTGAGGATATACGCATAGAGGAAGAACCAGGCTCTCCAGTTCAGACTGTGCCTGCTCCTGCCTCTACCACCTCTACAGAATATTATCCTTCCATCCCTACATTTTCACCAAGGCCTTTGGCTGAAGGCATCTCCGACACCAACCTTGGCATTTCACTTCCCACTCAACACTTTGAAGATGGCTTCCAGGCCCTGCAGAAACACTTCAGGGTGATTCAAAACTGCCATATTACAGACATCCAAACACTTCAAGGCCATATTGCGCACCTCACCTTTTAGGTTGAACACCTGCAGTACCAACTCCACCACCAACAACCCCCCCCACCACCACAAACCACCTTGCCCGCTCCCCCACAACAACAAACCGGGGCCCTAAGAGCTACCCAAGCAGTCCCAGTCAAATCCTGTACCATTTCACCAGCCAAAACTTCAACCCCAGCTGTTTTGACCAAACGCGACCGTACCATTGTCATTGAAAGAAATGGCTCTATCCTACCTGATACCACCAACCCCCTCAGCATTCGCAATGCAATCAACAATGCCATTAAGAAACCTCTTATTGCAAGAATCGAATTCACCACTAACTACCATGTCTTCCTCCTCACCAAGGATGACACACCTGCCACCTCTGTCCTCAAAGCGCATCGTTCTGCCATTGAGGAAGCAACTAGAGCCACCATCCCTGCAGCCATTGGCCTCAGAAAAGACGAAATCTGGCACAAGGTCATCCTCCATGGCGTCCCAACTTCCTCCACCTTTTCCACTATTCAATCTGAGATGGAAGAATTCAATCAAGGTACCCACCTCCCACACCCTCCTAGATGGCTCACCACCTCAGCCCAACATCAGGATAAAGCAGCATCAGCTATGGTCCTCACTATTGCCCGCAAAGACTCCACAGATAAAGCCCTCAGCAGAGGCCTCTCACTACTTGGGAAGCAGTTCAAAGTGCAACGCTACTTGTCCTTTGGTCCTGACACCTAATGCATCGAATGCCTGGCCTTTGGCCACCACCCTTCTCAGTGTTGCAGTACCCAACATTGCAGCATCTGCTCCATGGAACACCCAGCACACCTCCACACTTGTGGCAGATCAGATTGTCCTACCAAGGGCAAAGCATGTTTGCAGACCACCATTAAATGCGTCAACTGTGGCGTCTCTTACCAGGCGAATTCCAAGGAATGTCCCACTTACCTCAAGGCACACCAAGGGGCAACTGAGAGAAGGAACAGGGCTGTTTAGGGTTATTACTTTTGTTTTCCTATATTTGTTAGGCATGTGGCAGCGTGCGGGATTTCCTTTTATCATTATGGCTCTTGAGCTGGTGCAAACGAACGTTGCTATCTTTCCATATGAGACGGGATATCTGACTGGCACCCTTGCGTGGTGTAAGAACTATTGTATGTTAGTTAGCTTCATAGCGGGTGCGGCTCCATAAGCGTAATGAGATATAACAATAATAATAATAAACCACCCTCCCCATGCTCCGCGCCCCCTGTTCACCTCTAGCTTGAAAGATTACCGCTTTCGGTCACCCCTAAACTTCAGAGTTTTGGGTGGCAACCAGCTAGACACACCAGTTTTTGCCTCTAACTTACGTTTCACTCTATAAGCAACCCCACCCCTCACCTGATTCATAATCTCCGATATGACTCCCCACATGGGAAGGGCCTTGCTCCCAGATTCCCCCACTTCTGACCGCTCCCACCCCTATGCAGGGAGAGCTGCTCACATCCCAACTGCCCCTGCCCTGACATCAGCTGCCCCAATTCACTCCTCTCCCTCCCAGAATCCAACACGGTCCTCCTCTGTAGGCCTGCTCGACCCCAACCTCCCTCTCCTCATGGAGATTTCCAACCACACCACACCCAATCTTGCCACCAACCGAGTTGTCTTCCCACGACTCAGGGATGCTGATCTCAGAAGCCTGACAGCGGGAGAAGCCTCGATCCTTCCCCTGATTATGACTGCACTCGAAGGAATAGCTGCCCTCTACGCCCGGATTGGCTCCATGGAGAACAAACTTACAACCCCTCCACCACAAACCCAGCCCAACACAGGCCCCTCCCCAGCCTCTATTCAAGCTACCATGGCTGATCTCTTGTCCAGAGTTGCAGCCTCCATTGCGGCAAAGCCAACGGCGGTGCCCCATCAACCCCTACCAGGAAATCAACAACAGAATCAAACAGGGAAAATCCAACCTGCCCCAGCCATTCAAACAGCCAGCCCAATGACTGACTTCGACTCCGATATCCCCCGTTACGACACAGCCACAGAGAAGTGGTATGGCGATCCCAATGCCTACGCAGTTAAGAGCCCGTGATCCTGGGAGGCCCAGGGCTTTCGTGAGGGGAAATACAGCACCTACTCTTTCACCCCTGGCCACCTGGAGCCATCACTCAACAAGGCACTCAGCAAAGCCAAATCCAGACCATCAACCTATGCCCAGGCTGCCTCCCCGCAAGCGCAATCTGGGGGAAGAAAGTCTAAAAACTTAAAGGGTGGAGATAAGGCCTCCGCCTCTGCAGTTCAAGTCGCAGCGTCACTGGGTTTGGGCCCCTTAGTTAGAGGGCCACCCACCCTCACAGTGGCAGACAGAAGGTTCTTCTCGCCCCGAGAGACTCCTCTTTCCCATCAAGATGCACTCAGGATAGTAGCAACAGCCCCAGACATTGCAGCCCTGGTACTAAAGGAAGTGAACTGCCCACACCCACTATGCTTTAGCGCCTCGGTCAATGCCAGGGGTGCCCTGACTCTTACAACCCTCTCCGTGCAGACTCCCACTACCACCTACTCCCCATACTATGACGCCCTTGGCGCGAGGTTTAACAAGGCATTCCCAGTAGGAGAGAACCCATTCAGGCAGTTTAGGCTGGCACCTAACGAAGTCCAGCTAGCCATTCATGGTCTACCTATTCCTTTCCTCCCACAAGAGCAAGATGAGCTTTGCTCTGAGTTGGGAAACTCAATCCTAAATGCAACAGGGGTGACAATCTTTTCTGCGAGATACCTCCAACCAGACCCTGAGATCAGGGCCACAAAGGACTCTGCTTCTATTGTTGCATCAGTCCCTCCTGCTGATGTTGTGAAGATGGCAAGGACCAATTAGCTTTACTCCAAGCCCCGCAAAGTGGATGTATGCCACTCTAAAAGCCGATACATGCAATGCCGAAAATGCTGGAAATTCAGCCACCCCTCCCCTATGTGCAAGGAGAGCACCTCTATTTGCCCACTCTACTCTAGGTCCCACCCTCGATCGGCCCATCGATGCGCCAACCCCACATGCCCCAAAGAGAGACACCTCAAAGCTGTAGCTGCCTGCTGCCTGGCCTCACCATTGAAATGCCCCAACTGTTCAGGGGATCACTCCGCAACTAATACTGACTGCCCCTCCCGCCCAAAGCCCCCAGCCAGAAATGATCTACCACCCAACCAGGAGGAAGAAGGAATGGACACTGATGAAGACAACTCAAGACCCGCCACTCCGAAAGGGAAAGGCAAACAGACGGACACCAGCGTTGAAGAGACTCCATGCCAGTCAACCTCCGGCACCCTCCCAATGAGCCTGTTCAAGGCACCGATACCCAAACGAGTTGGCCCTCCCCCCACGTGGGCTGATGCATTCTCCTCCGAAGGCCCCATTACAGGTGCACAAAGGCGGAGGACTCTTCGTGCACCTCGCCTATAGGGCCACTCCCCCCATCCTCTCTTAAGCAACTTTTCTTTGTTCAACATAACTGCCTGGGAAGCTGGGATATGTTTCTTTCATTATTTAATAGCTTCCAAACCCTGAAAGCCCCCCCACAGATAATACTGCTGCAGGACCCCCCTGTGTACCGCAACAGGCTCCCTACTTTTGCATCTTTTAAATCATTTACTCCCCCATTTAAACAGGGGACACCCCCCAAGGTGGCCACCTACGTTTATCCGGGTTTTTTGAATGTGTTTTCTATACCTCCTTGCTTTTTTAACAAGCCTGATTTTATGGCCATTGATATTTACTCCCCCCTCGGGCTTTTCAACTCCAAGTACTTGCGCTTTAGGGCATATAACCTTCACTCAATGGTTGGCACCTCCTCTGGAAACAGGACAGTTGACCAAACTACATGCATCCCACAACACCATTTCCCCACACTAGTGGCAGGGGATTTCAACATCCATCCTCCACTATCAGATCCTTTAAGAACCATTTCCTCGAAGGAAATTCTCGACGTCTGATCCCTACTTTGAGCGAGCCCAGGACAATGGCTTTGAACTCTGCAACACCCCTGGAGCCTACACTAGGTTCGTTCCCATTTGACCACAACACCAGGCCCAGAGTTATTGACCTGGCCTTTATCAACACACCCCTTCAGTAGCTTCCTACAATCCTTGTCAACCTGCCTACCGGCGACTGGTTCAGATCACCTACCAATCTCCATTAGATTTGTGGTACCTCTAATAAGACCGCCACCCCCAACCCCATACTGGGATAAGACAGACTGGGCAAGCGCTACAGAGCAATTGAAGGTACTGTCATTTCCACCCCCGCGCCCCCACCCTGCCGACCTCGATCTAGACAACTGGCTAGAAAGAGACATCTTGATACTGGCGATACTGATTAAAGCCTGCACCCCGACCAAAAGAGTCTCTGTTCACTCGAAACCATGGTGGGATATGACGATCACCCACCTGAGACAGGCTCATCACCGGGTCTCGTCGGCACACAGGACAAACCACACTGAGCAATCCTTGGAAGAGCTAAGATCCCACCGCAACCCATAGTTCAAGGCAATCAAGAAAGCCAAAGCCAAATACTGGAAAGAGTTCCTGGCCTGAGTAACACCACAATCAGTCTGGAAAGCAAAGAAGGCAGCGATGGGAAGAGAAGAGGACAGATTCCCTGAGCTGCGGGATGCAGACTCCCCAAACAAGATTAATGGTGCTCTCCTAGAGAACTTCTCCCCAGCAAAGCTGCCGACGCAATCGGTAGCCTTCCCCCACTTTGACCCTGAACATCCACCACTCGCCCCTGACGAGATCTCATCTGCTCTTAGCAGATGCTCCAATACCTCAGCCCCGGGCCCTGATCCAATCCCGTACGGTGTCTGCCAGAAAGTCCACGCGATCAACCCAACCATACCTGTATCCCTTCTCGCCCCCCTCCTGGTCTATAGACATCACCCAAAGAGGCTCAAGATGGCCAATAGTGTAGTCCTGCCTAAACCAGGAAAATAAGATTACTCAACACCTGCTTCTTTCCAAATCATTGTTCTACTTGAAACCTGTTCGAAAATACTGGAAAGGATAGTGGTAACTCGCCTCTCTCTGATAGCCCGCGAAGCAGGGCTCCTGAACCCTAATCAGTGTGGCTTACTCTCTGGCCTCTCAACTTTCGACACCATGGCGGCCCTTACCCAAGAGGTCAAAGCAAGGCAAAGCTTTTGCCTTAAGGCCTCCTCCTTGTTTCTTGACATAAAAGGAGGGTTCGATAATGTTTCCTCCAGCCTCATTACAGAAAGACTCAGGTGCAAAGGTACACCCAAATACCTGGTAGCCTGGGTTTGTTCTTTGCTTACAGATCGTGCAGACCGCTTGTTGTTTCAAGGGGCCCCTGAGGTTTTTTCTTCTGTTCAAGTGGGGACACCCCAATGATCACTTTTTTCTCCTTTGTTATTTGTGATTTATGTTTCTGAATTGCATGTTTCGATACCCAGAGGGGAGAATTTTGCGTATGTTGATCATTTTTCAATTACAGTTTCTACTACTTCTTACAGGGGGAATGTTAGGTATCTTCAGCATGTTTTTTCCTTGCTTCAGAGCAGGGCAGCGAGGATTGGAGTTTCCTTTTCGATCCCGAAGACAGAACTGATCCACTGGAGGTTGTCTAAGGACAGATCCCCAGTCTCCAACCAACCTATAGCTCTCGACGGCTGTATTTCTTCGCCCTCCTCCTCTCTGAGGTAGCTTGGGTACCGGTTCACGCACACCCTAGAATCGACCACCCACTTCACCAAATGCCTGACAATGACTGCGGTGCCGTTACAACCACAGCGAAAGAAAAAACTACACCAAATTTCTTGCCGAGCTTCCACCTCATTGGTTGATAACCATTCCTCACTGCTTCACCATTTCACTTTAAAGACTTTTCAACCACAAATCATCCCCCCTCATTTGTGTTTTATCACCTTTATCAACTCAGTCCGATTTCCCAACACTCTGATGTCTAAAAGACGTAGGGGCAGAGGGAGGGGTGGTGGATACCCCTTTGCAGCCTCCTTCTACCCACCCATCCCACCTCCCAACCCAGCCTCGCCTGAGGACACGCGCATGGAGGAAGAACCAGGCTCTCCAGTCCAGACTGGGCCTGCTCCTGCCTCTACCACCTCTACAGAAGATTATCCTTCCATCTCTACATTTTGACCATGGCCTTTGGCTGAAGGCATCTCCAATACCAACCTTGGCATTTCACTTCGCACTCAACACCTGGAAGTTGGCTTCCCAGCCGCGCAGAAACACCTCATGGTGATGCAAAACCGCCATATTATACAGATCCAAACACTTCAAGGCTAAGTTGCACACCTCACCTCTCTGGTTGAACACCTGCAGTACCAAATCCAACACCAACCCACCCCCCCACCACAACAAACCACCTTGCCCGCCCCCCCACAACAACGAACCTGGGCCCAAAGAGCTACCAGAGCAGTCCCAGTCAAATCCTCAAACATTCTGCCAGCCAAAACTTCAACCCCAGCTGTTTTGACCAAACGCGACTGCACTATTGTCATTGAAAGAGATGGCCCTATCCTACCTGATAGCACTAACCCCCTCCGCATTCGTGATGCAATCAACAATGCAATCAAGAAACCTCTTATTGCAAGAATCGAATTCACCACCAACTACCATGTCTTCCTCCTCACCAAGGATAACACACTTGCCACCTCTGTCCTCAAACCTCATCGTTCTGCCATTGAGGAAGCAACTAGAGCTACCATCCCTGCAGCCATTGGCCCCAGAAAAGACGAAATCTGGCACAAGGTCATCCTCCATGGCGTCCCCACTTCCTCCACCTTTTCCTCTATTCAATCTGAGATTGAAGAATTCAACCCAGGTACCCACCTCCCACGCCCTCCTAGATGGCTCACCACCCAAGCCCAACGTCAGGATAAAGCAGCATCAGCTATGGTCCTCACCATTGCTGGCAAAGACTCCACTGATAAATTTCTCAGCAGAGGCCTCTCGCTACTTGGGAAGCAGTTCAAAGTGTAACGCTACTTGACCTTGGGTCCTGACACCTAATGCACCAAATGCCTGGCCTTTGGCCACCACCCTTCTCACTGTACCGGCACCAACATTGCAACATCTGCTCCATGGAACACCCAGCATACCTCCACACTTGCGGCAGATCATATCGTCCTACGAAGGGCAAAGCATGTTTGCATACCACCATTAAATGTGTCAACGATGGCGACTCTCACCAGGCTACTTCTAAGGAATGTCCCACATACCTCCAAGCACACCAAGCAGCAACTGAGAGAAGGAACAGGGCTGTTTAGGGATATTACTTTTGTTTCCCATATTTGTTAGGCATCTGGCGGCTTGGAGGATGTCCTTTTGTCATTATGGCTCATGAGCTGCCCCTATTGAACGTTGCTACCTTTCAATATGAGACGGGATATCTCAACGGCACCCTTGCGTGCTGTATTTTTTGTATGTTCGTTAGCTTGATAGCCACTGCGGCTCCAGAAGCGTAATGAGATATCATAATAATTATAATAAAAACACCGCACAATGGCCTCAGGGGCCTTTTCTGCTATCAGAAGGCTAGCGCCTCCTGGGATTGGAATGCCCCCTCACATGTGCCGGACGCTCGCTATGGGCCTCATCCTTCCTATCCTCACATATGGAGCTGATCTCCTGATACCAACACTCACCACCATGGACAAAATGTCGGTCCTGTGGAACAAAGTCATGAGATGGGTCACCAAATGCTTCAGCTCGACCCCGATATCTATTCTGGCCATTGAGGCCGGCCTCCCTCCCATGGATTTGATAGTCCCCCACCGCAGAAGGATGTCGGCACTCCGGTTGGCCTGCTCCTCTCCTACATACAACCCGGCTTCAGCCAGGCTCCCCCCAGGCTTCCCCTCCCACATCTCCCACCCACACAGATCCGCGCATAGGAAACTGCTCAAGGGGAGAATCCGGAACTACACCCCGCTAGGCTGGTGCCAGTACAAAGATGAACTGCCCATGAGGAGACACTTGCCCATCGATTCATTGGCACACCAGTTGCTGTCTGCCATGGAACAAACCATAAGGTTCCCACCCGCCTATCCGGCCCTAGAACTGGGACTGGCTCTACTGCCTCCTATGCCAACAAACTACAAATCTCTCACGGCCTTACTAAGGAGTACACTCCTGGCAGACTGGACACATCAGGCCTCACTCCCTCGATACTACACATACAAGGCCATGCTGAAGCCGTATGACTTCATGGGACTGGACCGCTTTGCAGCGGGACAAATACATCATGGAAGAGTGGGGAAGAGCTACCTGGCCACGCACCACTAGTGGGACCATCCTCCGTCCTCCCCAATATGCACCTTTTGCGAGGAGGACGACGCGACGTTCACCTACGTAATACTTCAATGCTCAGCCAAAGCTGATAAGAGGACGCTCTACCTCCATGGAGTTTCCGATATCGGCTAAGGCTCGCCTGTTTGGACCTCACTCCCAGCCATCATTGGCCTCGCTAACTACATCCGCACCACGGGTACCCGATTTCCCCCACCCATGCCGCCAATTAGGCCCCTCCCATCACCAGAAGAGGGATCTCCCTCCTCCGCCGCCCTGCTTTGATTTATATACTCGTTTAAGAGATTTTCTTTACTGTTTATGTGGAGGGAATTTGCGGTTTTTCTGTACTGATTTGAGTGGTCACCATTGAGGTGCTTGTGACAAATTTGTCATTTTGGAGATTTGTGCCGATGGTTTCTTTTGTTTGTTTGTTTGGAATTAAGGTTTTCTTTTTGCCATAGCTTATGCTGCATGTACGTTCTTGTACCTAACAAGCAATATATGATATAAAAATAAAAAATTAAAAAAATTAAACCACCCTCCTCTTAGAGGGGCGACAGCTGGTGGGCTAGAGGTGCATTGGGGGCAGGCAGAGCCTTCCCCTTCCCTTTTCGAGAGTGGGCAACCTGAGCCATGGTGGGACATAGGGGGGCAGGGGCCTGCTGGTTGGGTGGGGGCAGTTGGTGGCATGTTGGCTGGAAAAGGGGGTTGGTAAGCTGGGACGCAACATCTCAAACAAACAGTTGGAGAGCCGAGAGAGATGCCGCTATTGAGTCGCTTTGAGGAGGGATTACGGGAGGGCGCAGTATCTTGTCTTTGCATGCCTGGAGGTCGTCCACTAGGCCTCAAAGTCGTGGCACTTCTAGGGCCAGGTTGTTAGTCAGCGTGGAGAGGCCCCTTGAGGCCAGAAGAGAGGTGCAGAAGAGGGGGAGGCTGATGGCTTCCACGGGGAAAAGGTCGTTGTGCTCATGCCAACTGATGGGGAGGAAAGGCTGGGGGGACACTCCCACCTCCATCAAGGACCTTTCCAGGAGCACGAGGAGGAGTTGGACGTGAGGGAAGATTCCTGACATGGAGGAGTGCGCGGATGGGGGAAGGCGGACTGAGGCCATACCTGCCGCGACAGGAAGGGGCTAGCTTAGATGACTGTGAGGAAGTAAGAATGTATGGGCACACTGGCCGCCAGTGGTGTCGCGGATGAGCTGGAAATATAGGGTGGGAAAACAGCAGAAGTGGAGCGTCGCCTATCTACTTGGTCCTTTTTTTTTCCCTTTGCTTTTATTTTTTATTGTCGCGCATTTAGTGTATATGGTACAAGACCTTGCATGCAGTGGTAGCTATAGTGTAAACAAAAGCTTAATCGCAAAACCCATGAATACAAAGGGATTAAATCCCACCAAGTTTTGAAATATTCCTGACAATGTCCCATAGCTGACAAAAAATCCCCCGGAACTAAAGCAAAAAATCAGAAAAGTCATAGAAGAAAACAAAACCAACCAATAAA
This sequence comes from Tuber brumale, assembly GCA_014065205.1. Taxonomy (NCBI): domain Eukaryota; kingdom Fungi; phylum Ascomycota; class Pezizomycetes; order Pezizales; family Tuberaceae; genus Tuber; species Tuber brumale. The sequence goes on from JACCEG010000219.1 coordinate 215,791, forward strand.
GGAAAATAAATCTCTGGATAGAATAACGGTAAAGGCGGGTATGGCAGTTCAGGGCCTGAATCCATGGATTAAAAGTTCCACCCAACGGGGAGAGTGCTCAGGTGGAGGATCCTAGCACGCAGGTGGCGTGCCAGGGGGAAACCTGGTGGCAGTAACGTTAAGATACCATGCAAGTGAGTGGAGGACGTTTATATCGGTCGATAGCGAGCTGTCCCTGCCAATGCTTGTGAGTCCCCGCAGGTCCAGCTCTGGAGGTTCCTGGCAGGTCTCGCAGTATAGAATGGCAAGAGTGAAGTCCTCCTCATGCTCCTCATAGTCGGGACAGAGTGGCGACGGGTGATCTGTGAACTAGGAGGGGTGGGCAGCGTGGTAGCTCTCACCGGAGGCGATTTGGTGGATCCTGCGATGAATAAACCAGGCAATGGCCATGGACAGGTGTGGTGAGAGGGTTGGGGAGTACAGGTAACTGAGTGGGAGGAGGAACTGGGCACCCGAACCCTGGGGGAGGGCAGTTCCTACATACGCCTTAATTGATTGACAGGACAGTACCCCTCCTTTCACATGGAGCTGGGCGGGTGGAAGGAGGCTGGACCTGGCTATTGGAACAGGACCTGAAATTTTGATCAAAGGCACAGTGCAGTGTGCTATCGCGTTTAAAGGTAGGTGCTGCCTTATTGAGGGGTAGGGGGATGAGTCTTCCCAAGAAGTAGGGCATAAACCTACATCAGGCTTCTGGTGAAGTCTCGGTAGTCCTCCAAGGCCGGAAACAGGCAGGACGTGGGAAAGGAAGGGTGGAGTCACGCAGCCGCCAGGTTGGCCTCTGGAGGGAGGCACAAAAGGTGGACAGAGGCCAGTCTCTGTCGGTAAAAGATCAAAAGTGGGAGGGGGGGGAGAGCAAATAAGCATGCCCGGATGCCAACCTGGGTTGAAGAAAAGCAGTTTGTCACCCATCTCTGGACAGTTCTCCAAACAACAGATATCTGATCCAGGTGGGGGAGGCTTGGTAAGAACAGGTTGGCTTTATGGAGGAGGATTGGGGAGATGAGGGAGGATGCCAGGTGGTAGTAGAAGAAGGGGGGAATGGTATTGGCAGGTCTGGTGAGTCTCAGGATCGTTGCGAAGGCGGCTTAGGCCAGGGCAAGTTTCCTTTTAAAGCGCAAGGGGGTTCCTTTAGAGCATGAGGTCGCTGAGGGCTCGAACCAGTAGCCAAGCCAAGGGAGCAGTTTGGAGGGGCAAAACAGGGGGCTATCTGGTAAGACTGTGATCGGGGGTGGAGGGGCTTTCTGCGCAGGGGTTACCCAGTGCATGAGTTCTATCTTTGGAATCAAGGATGACACACCAAGCCTCCCTGCTTTCACTCGAAGCGTGCTGGTGATCCCTTGTAGTCTCTGGACATTCCTTCCATACGAACCGGAGGCGACAGTGACAATAAAGTCATTCACACAGGAAAGAATGATGCCCTGGGGGACCAGGAAATGGAGGGACAAGACATGTATAATGAACAGGAGTGGTGAAATTGGAGAGCCCTGTGGGGTGCCGACTGAGACAGGGGAGAAGACTTGGGGGCTACTTGGAAGACCAGGGGGCCAGAGCGCACATGGAGGAAGGACCTTATCCATGAGACCATGTAAGGGTTAACTGCCTTGGTGGTAAGCCTGTTGCAAAGTAAGGGGATGGAGACATTGTCAAAGCCGCCTTTAATGTCGAGGAAGAGGGTCGAGAACTTGAGTCTGGGGTGCATAAATGGTTGAACCTCGTGGGACAGGCTTGCCGCTGCATAGAAACTACTCAAACCCACGAGGGATCCAGTTTGGTGGGGGGACAAGAGGTCCAGGAAGTGGGCAAGTGCAGGGGGGCAGGTGGCCATAATTCTTTCAAGAATATTGGAGACAGTTTCTAGGAAGACAACAATTCAGAACAAGGCTCATATATGATAGGAGGGTTTCCCCGGCTTGTTCCAGAATATGCCGCTGGCTCTCTTCAGAGAAGTCAGATGGTGCCCATGCCGAATAAGTGGGCCGAGGAGGGATGTCAGGATATTTGGGTTCTGAGAGTGTACTTTTTTCCAAACCGAGTATGGTATCTGGTCCAGGCAAGGGGTAGAGGATGATGAGAAGTTTCGCAGGAAAACAGTTATTTCCTGCACCGAGAGCATGGTAACATCTCTGAACTCTCGCAGGATGGCTGGTGGACTCGAGAAACGCTTCTCTGGAAAGAAGCGCGAAAGGAGAGCTTTATTGATGGCTGTGGGACTGTCAGCCCCAGGAATCTCGGGGAACCTGTCTGGAGGTCTGCCAAAGGCGTAGCGTTTTGCAGTCCAAAGTGTTTGGAGGGTAGCCGTTTTCAGGAAGTTATTCCAATATTTGGTCATCGCCTTTTGTATGGCCATGTAGTACAGGGGCTGTGCTTCCCTGCACTGTCGCTTTGTCGAACCAGGTAGAGATTGTGTGAGGTGTTGGAAGAGGGGGACAGGGGTCAATTGGTATAGCTTTTTATCTCTTCCTCAAGAGAAAGCCAAACAGTCTTCGTCCGCGCAGGGGCTGGAGATGACAGGGTAGCCAGGAGCTCTGAAAGGGTGATTAGGATCCAGATATGGTCAGATCGCATCGGGGGGCGGGGCCTGTACCCTGATTTGAAGTTGGGAGACAGCGGGGCATTGGCAAAAGCTAAGTCTATTACTGAGGGATGCAAATTGGGACTGGAGGGGAAGTAGGTAAGGGTGCCAGGGGGGTTCAGGAGTCAGAAGCCTTCTCCTGCCCCCTTCTCAAGGAAAGGGGTGGAGGCACCAAGGTCCGAGATCGAAGAGAGGTGGTCCTGGTCTGCCACGGTATGGTGTATGTTAAAATCCCCAATGACCGGTGTGGATGTAGCAGTGTGAGGGAAGGCAACCTCTCGTGAGATGGCTCAATGAAAGGGAGAGCTGTCCCATATGCTATAGACATTCACAACCCGGAATTTGGTAACCAAAGAATCAAAAAAGCCAACAGATGAGTAAAAGACCATTGGCATCCAGTCCCTTGCCTCGGAAAAGACCGGGAGAACTGAATTCTGGTGAGTGGAGGAGAGGTGGAGGTAGCTGGCCACTCTTGGCATGCCGCCATTGGGGCAAGAGGGCAAAAAGGCTTTGAAGGCCATAAATGATGGAGGTCTATTTCTGTACAGAAGGGGTCTTGAAGAGTGACAAGGGTAGGGGGAGAATCCAACAGGGAATAGGAATTAAAAAGGGAAAGAAAGACATTCCAGCTTCCCAAGCAGTTGTGTTTTAGAATGGATGTTGGGTTATGGGAGCCCGCCTCCAGTGCGGAACGCGCAGGGGAGGTATGACCAACCATTACACCGCTTCCAGCATCTCAGGCTGGGGGAAAGGAGTTTGAGATTCCGGCCATGCCGGGTTCAGCAGGGCACCTGCGTGGGGCTTTGGAGTTGGGACAGCGGAACGTGTTGGGCTGCCTCGCCATGCCTAGGGCGGGGTGTTTCAGGATCCAAGGGAGGTAGGAGGGGTTGTGTACCAGTTGAAGGACCCTCATCAGAGTTGTTCGTCATGCCCATATCTTCCTCATTCAGTGGAACCGAGGACTCCTCGCGGGCAGGAGGGAGGGGGGGTCTCGATAGGCATTCTCTTGCAAAACAAAGATGCAGGCCCTTGCAGACCGCACACAGTGGGGGAGAGGTTGGGCAGCCATTGACCACGGCTCGGAGATTCCCGCCCCCAGGGCAGGTGGGGTTCTGGCATCCGTGTACCTGTTTTCTTTGAGAGAGGGTGCAGATTGGTCAGACTGGGTAGTCAATTTTGCATCAAGCAGAATGTTGTCCATATTCCCAGCAATTACAGCATAGAGTGGGGCTCCTTGCCGAGTATGATCTCTCGATCTTATATCCAGAGGAGAAAAGGTAAGCGTTGCCTAACATGCTGGCCTCATTTTACCGTACAACTGTCACTACCACGGATGTTGCTTTCTTGAACACTTTGGAGTCAGGGTCAGGGTTCAGGTAACGGGTGGAGAGGATCTGGGCGTTCTTGAGGTTCAAAATGGTGTTGCTGAGGATGTTGTCGGAGGTGGTCGTCATCCGCGGGGAGCTATGCGAATGGGAGGGAGTGTATTACCTGTGGGACCTTTTGGGGGGTACGGCTGAAGTGGAGCCACAGAGCATTTCCTGTCTAGAAGGACTGGTGCAACTTGGCCGAGAGCGCATCGTTGATGAGGGCATAGGCGGTGGAGGGCACAAATGGAGTGCTGGCAGGAAGGGTCACGACTTGCTGATCGTTGACATAAGCCGAGAAGGTTCGAGGAAAGATGAATACAACTTTGCAAAGGACGGAGGCAGCAATGTCTGGGAAACATGCAGCTAAGAGATCTGACAGCGATTGAGGGAAGGCGGAGGACCTGGGAGCGAAGAAATGTCTCTCAGTGGCAGGAAGGCTCCAAGGACATTGAGAGTCGGCTGAAGGGCCAAGCCAGAGGCCACCTGGGTGGCCGACCAAGTATTCGGTACCTTCATCACTTTCCCTTTCCTCCTCTGTCCAGAGGTTGCCCCCTGAGCGTAGGAGGGTGCACCGGATAGGGCTGACAGTCATGGGACAGAATGGAACTCTGAGAGCGGGCAGCAATTTACTTCCCTGTAGGCCCAGGCCTCCTAGGAGCGCGGGAATTTCGCCACGTAAGCAGCTGAGTTGCCTTACCATTTCAAATCTTTCGTGCTGTAGCAGGAGATGTCTGTGTCGCCACCTCCCTCATAGAGGGGGTATACTCATCAGCTAGGGTTGCGGTAGGGGTGCACGTGGCCTTCTCTTTATCCTTTCGAGAAAGGAGTTGCGTGGGCCGCGTTGGCGCCCAGCGGCACAACCGTGGAGTGTGGTTGTGGGGGCTGTTGGCGGCGCGCTGCTTGGGGCAGATGGGTGGTCAGCCAGGATGCAAGGTCTCTAAGTGACAGTTAGAGGGCGGAGAGCAACGCTACTGTGGTGTCACTTTGCATGGGGAGAGCGGGAGGGCATTGGGTCTGGTCCCGACTGGAGAAGAGTTCGTGCATTTGTCCAGAAAGGAGAGTGATTTCGAGCACTAGTTCATCGCTCGGAGTGGAGAGGGACCCGGAGGCCAGAAGGGCTGTGCAAAGGAGGGGGAGGATGACAACCTCCCCAGGGCAGAGGTCATCATGCTCACCAGAACTAATTGGGGGGAAGAGTTGGGGGGACACTTCCCCATCCGTTGAGGACCTATCGAGGAGGTCTAGTAGGAGGGGGACGTGTTGGCAGATTCCTGACACAGCTGAGTGCTCAGAGGTGGGAAGGGGAACTGAGGCTATTCCTGTCATGACAGGGAGCCTGCGGTTTGGAGGTCTTGAGGATAGGGAAAACGTATGGGCATACCTGACACTGATGGTGTGGAAAAGGTGGTAAAAATGTAAGAAGGAGAAAATAGCGGAAGCGGAGTGAGGCCTATCTACTTGGTCTTTTTTTCTTTTTCAGTTTCGGTCTTTTTTTGTCATCAATCTTTTTCTGTGTTTAAGGTACACTGTCTGCATGCAGGACAAGTATTGGTAGACAAATAAACCTCCCCACCTATGCCCGCAAGAAACTGCCAGGAGAAAAACCGCTAACTAAAGCGAACAGGAAAGCGCACTGGCAGACAGGACTGAAACCCCAGGAATATGACACCGCGTGCCCAAACCCTGCGCAGTGAAAAAAACCTCCCCACCTTGTTATGTATAGTATACACAAACGGTAAAGACTGTAAAAGAAAGGCACCACAGCCCATCAAAACAAAAGAAACGCCACTTCCTAACAGTAGTCTAATGCCTATCGGAAGCGCTGCCCACAACAGCCTTCATGAGCCAGACAGTGCCACCTACAACAATGAACTGCGCAGGCTAAGGGATAAATGCAACAAAGGAGAAAGGGAACGGAAGAGAGAAAAGCCGCAGCCAAGGCAAACAAAACCCGTCGCAGGGCACAGGGACTAGTGCAATCCAGACCTTGGAGCCCAGCGGTGATGCCCATATGGCGTCCAGGTAAGGGGGTAGAGCAGAAGGGTGCAAGCCGAGTAAGGGTGTAGCAGTAGGGTATGAGGAGACTGCGTTGCCATTACAACTACAGCAAAAGAAAAAACCACACCAAATTTCTTGTCGAGCTTTCACCTCATTGGTTGACAACCATTCCTCACCACTTCACTCTTTCACTTTAAAGACTTTTCAACCACAAATCATCCCCCCTCATTTGTGTTTTATCACCTTTATCAACAGAGTCCCTGTTCTCAACCCTCTGATGTCTAGTAGACGTAGGGGCAGAGGGAGGGGTGGTGCAAACCCCTTTGCAGCCCCCTTCAACCCACCAATCCCACCTCACAACCCAGCCTCGCCTGAGGACACATGCATGGAAGAAGGCCCGGGCTCCCCAGTTTAGACTGTGCCTGCTCCGGCCTCTCCCACCTCTACAGAAGAATACCCTTCCATCCCTACATTTTCACCAAGACCTTTGGCTGTAGGCATCTCCAACACCAACCTTGGCATTTCACTTCGCAGTTAACATCTTGAAGAAGGCTTCCAGGCCCTGCAGAAACACCTCATGGTGATTCAAAAACTCCATATTACAGATGTCCAAACACTACAAGATCAAGTTGCGCACCTCACCTCACAGGTTGAATACCTGCAGTACCAACTCCTCTACCAACAACCCCCGCCACCACAACAAACTACCTTACACACTCCTCCACCACTACAAACCTGGTCCCCAAAAGCTACCAGAGCAGTCCCAGCCAAATCCTCTACTACTCCATCAGCCAAAACTTCCACCCCAGCTGTTTTGACTAAACGCGACAGTACTATTGCCATTGAAAGAGATGGCACGATTCTACCTGATACCACCAACCCCCTTACCATTCACGATGCAATCAACAATGCAGTAAAGAAGCCTCTTATTCCAACAATTGAATTCACTACCAACCACCATGTCTTCCTCCTTACCAAGGATAATACAACTGCCACCTCTGTCCTCAAAGCGCATCGTTCTGCCATTGTGGAAGCAACTAGAGCCACCATCCCTTCAGCCATGGGCCTCAGAAAAGATGAAATCTGGCACAAGGTCATCCTCCATGGCGTCTCCACTCCCTCCACCTTTTCCACTATTCAATCCAGGCACCCACCTCCCACGCCCTCCTAGATGGCTCACCACCCCAGCCCAATGTCAGGATAAAGCAGCATCAGCTATGGTCCTCACTATTGCCGGCAAAGACCCAACAGACAAAGCCCTCAATAGAGGCCTCTCACTACATGGGAAGAAGTTCAAAGTGCAATGCTACTTGTCCTTTGGACCTGACACCCAATGCACCAAATGCCTGGCCTTTGGCCACCACCCCTCTCAGTGTACCGGTACCCAACATTGCAGCATCTGCTCCATGGAACACCCAGCACACCTCCACATTTGCGGCATATCAGATTGTCCTACCAAGGGCAAAGCATGTTTGCACACCACTATTAAATGTGTCAACTGTGGCGACTCTCACAAGGCCAATTCTAAGGAATGTCCCACATACCTCAACACACACCAAGCTGCAACTGAGAGAACCAACAGGACTGTTAAGGGTTATTCCTTGGTTTTCCTATATTTGTTAGGCATTTGGCGGCTTGGTGGTACTCCTTTTTTTTTTTTGTCCTTATAGCTCATGATCTGGCCCAAACGAACGTTGCTACCTTCCTATATGAGACGGGATATCAGACTGGCACCCTTGTATGGTGTAAAGACTACTGTATGTTAGTTAGCATCATAGCCGGTGTGGCTCCATAAGCGTAATGTGATACAATAATAATAATAATAATAGTGGGGTATGAGCTGATCCAGGGGTCCGGTAAGGAAGGAAACCGAATGCGACCATGTCAACTATCGTTAAGCATGTTCGTGTCTTTGTAGGCGATCACCATGTGTGGAAGGCAATCAATCAAACTGCGTCTCTCATGTAGTCCCTTATTCTGCGAGAGGAAGTGTCACTCCGTGGATGGGATACCAACACTTAAGCCCACGGTTGGCTGGAGCAAGATCGACCTGAGGGCCGGGTGAAGTGTTCTCACATACCACAAACCATGTTCCCAGCTGTCAGAAGCATGGGAAGAGAGAGGTCACCACCTGTGTGCGGGGGCCCTCGCTACGCGAGGAAAGGGGCGGGCACGGGCAGTACGTGAGGGATACTGGCACCTCGAGTGAGGAAAGCCCCTATGTGTAAAAAAGTGAAAGAGGGCAGCGAGGGGATGGGGATAGCCACCACTTCTAGCCCTAAGCCATCACAGGAGGGGAGGGGGGGGGCGGATAGTTCGCCAGATCATAAGCATTGAGGGTTGATTTCAAGTGGAAGGAAAATCAGGAGATGGAGGATGGCCTATCTACGCGGTCTTTTCTCTTTCTCTTACTTTTTTTCTTTTTTTTTCTATTTTTCTTTTCTTTTCTTTTATCAACAGGTATTCATTGTTTACAGTACAAGAATTTGCATGCAGCACTACTTATATCATAAACAAAACCTTAATCTCAAAATGCATAAGCACAAAAGAAATAATTCGCACCAAACTGCAAAAACCTGGAAGGTGTGTCGGATAGCTGACACGAATTCCCCCGGAACTAAAACAAGCTACTATAAGAATCACAACGAAAAATACAACCAACCGAAGGGAACACATTCTCCTGTTTGAATAAAGCTAAAGGCGTGCACTGCGGTGCAAGGTCTGAAACCGTGGATCAGGACCTCGGTGGAGCAGGAGGAGCACTTGGGCGGCAGGTCTAAGCCTGCGGGTGGCTTGGCACAGGGAAAGCCTATGGCAGTCACATTGAGGTACTCTGCCAGAGAGGGGAGCGTATTTATGATGGTCCAAAGTAAGCTGTCCCGACCAACATCAGTAAGCCCGCAGAGGTGGTGCTTGTGAGGTTCTTTGCGGGACTGGTAGTATAGGATGGCATGAGCGAAGTCCGCCTCATCCTCCTCATAACAGGAACAGAGGGAGGCGGGGTCATCAGTGAACCAGGAGGGGTGGGCAGTGAGGTAGCTCTTGTTTGAGCGCATCTGGGGGATTCTGCCAACAATAAACCTACCCAGGCCTATGAATGGGTGGGGCAAGAGGGTCGGCGCGTACTGGAAGCTGGGGGGGGGGAACTCGGTAACCCAATCCTTGGCAAGTGCAGATTTCACACATGCCTTGATTCACTGATAGGACACGACCCCTTCTTTCACTGGAAGCTGGTCAGGTGGAAGGAAGGCAGTCGCGGCCACTGGAACAGGACCTGAGGTGTTGATGAAAGGTAGGGTGCGGTGCCCTATCATGTCCAAGGGCTGGTGCTTCCTGATACGAGGGCAGGGAGGGGGGGTCTTCCCCAGGAGATCAGTGTAGACTGACGTCAGGCCCGTAGTGAAGTGATGGTGTTCTTCCGAGGCCCATAACGGGGAGGACATGAGAAAGTAGGGCTGGAGTCTCACAGTCGCTGGGTTGGTCTCCGAAGGGAGCCACACAAGTCAGACCACGGCCTGTCTTTGTCACTAGAGGATCAGCCTTGGAAGAGGAGGGAGAGCCAATTTTCACACCTGGAGGCCAACTGTGATTGCAGAGAAGCAATTTGTCACCCATCTCTAGATGGTCCTCCAGAAGACAGACATCCAGTCCATGAGGGTGAGGCTGGGTGAAAAGAGGTCCGCCCCATGGAGGAGGATTGGGGAGATGAGGGAGGAAGCAAGGCAGTATGACAGGAAGGGGGGAAGGCCCTTAGTGGGCCTACATAGTGTCTGAATCGTTGCGAAGGCCCCTTGGACCAGGGCAAGACTTCTGGTAAAGTGTGAGGTTGTGCCTTTACAGCACGAGGTGGTTGAGAGTGCAAATTAGTAGCCTAGCCAAAAGATCCGTTTGAGGGACAAAGGCGGAGGCCATCTATCAAGACCGGGATCTGAGGTAGCGGGACCTTTTGCGCCAGAGTCACCCAGTGTATGAGCTCGGTCCTGGGAACTGGGAAAGAGAACCCCAGCCCCTTCACCTTTGCCTGGAGAGTGCTGGTAATGGCCCAAAGCCTCTACACGTTCCTCAGACACAAACCAGAGGCGACTGTAACTGTGAAGTCATCGATATAGGAAAGGATGGAGCCGCGAGTGACCCGGAAATGATGGGATGAGACATATATAATGAACAGGAGGGGTGAAATTGGGCAGCTCTGCGGTGTGCCGACCGACACCAGAGAGAAGACTTGGCAGGCCTCCTGGAAGACCAGGCGGTCGGAACACCCCAGGAGGAATGACCTAATCCACAAGATCATGTATGGGTTAACTGCCTTGGTGGCAATCCTGTCGCAAAGTAAGGGGGCCGAGACATTGTCGAAACCACCTTCAATGTCGAAAAAGAGGATTGAGAAGTTGAGCTTGTGTCGCGTAAAAAGCTAGACCTCATGGAACCGAATCGCCGCCACATCGAAGGTGCTCAAACCCGCGGCTATTGACTAGGTCTTTTTTCTTTTTCTTTCTTTCTTTTTTCTTTTTATCATCAAGTATTCATTGTTTACAGTACAATAACTTGCATGCAGCACAAGCTATAGTATAAACAAAACCTTAATCTCAAAACCCAGGAGTACAAAGGACATAAATCGCACCAAATTGTAAAATTCTCCAAACAGGATCCAATAGCAGACACAGAATCCCTAGGAACTAAAACAAGCAAGTATGAAAATCATAACAAAAAATTAAAACCAACCAAAAGGAAAAACAATCCAGGGCCGGAGTGAAACTAAAGACGAGTGTCGCGACACAGCGCCTGAAACCAGGGATTTGGGGCTCCACGCAGTGGGGAGAGGGCTTAAATGCGGGGTCTCGGGACGTGGGAGGCATGCAAGGGGGAAATCCTGTGGTGGTAATGTTAAGGTACCATGCCAGAGAGTGGAGAGGATCTCTATCGGTCCATAGTAAGTTGTCTCTGCTAACCCTCATGGGCCCCCGCAGGTGGCACTCACGAGGTTCCTGGTGGGACTGGGATTACAGGATGGCACGATCAAAGTCCTCCTCCTTCTCTTCGCAGTGTGGGCAGAGGGGCGAGGTGTCACCTGTGCACCAGCTGGGGTGGGCAGCGAGATAGCTCTTCCCTGACCGCATTTGGTAGATCCTGCCTGTGATGAACTTCCCCAGGCCTATAAACAGGTGAGGCGATAGGGTCAGGGCATACTGGTAACTGAGTGGGAGGGGAACTTGGCAGCCCAATCCTTCGCAAGGGCAGCTTTCACACACACTGCGATTGCATGAGAAGATGGGACCACCTTCTTCACGGGTAGCTTGTCAGGTGGGAGGAGGCCAGGCGAGGCTACTGGAATGGGGCCTGAAGTGTTGATAAAGCGCAGGGTGCGGTGCGCTATCAGGTCCAATGGTAGATGTTTCCTTATAGGGGGGCAGGTGGGGTGGGCTTTCCAAAGGAGAGGGCCATAGACTGACGTCAGGCCTCTGGTGAAGTGTCAGTGGTCCTCTAAGGCTCGGAAGGGGGAGGACATGGGGAAGGTAGGGTCGGGTCTCGTCATTACTGGGTTGGCCTCCAAAGACAGGCACATTAGGTAGACAGCAGCCAGTCTCTGTTGGTAGAAGATCTACAGTAGGAGGGAAGGGAGAGCCGATTTGCAAGCAAAGATGCTCACCAGGGTGGAAGAAAAGCAGTTTGTCACCCATCTCTGGACTGTCCTCCAAAACACAGACATCCAGTCCAGGAGGGTGAAGCTTGGTAGGAAGAGGTCGGCTCTGTAGAGGAGGATTGGAGAGATTAGGGAGGATGCCAGGTGGTGGTAGAGAAAGGAGGGGAGGTCCTTGCCTGGTCTGGAGAGTTTTTGAATCATTGCGAAAGCTACTTGGGACAGGGCAAGTCTTCTCGCGAAGTGTGAGCAAGTTCCTTTAGAGCATGAGGTAGATGAGGGCGAGAACCAGTAGCCAAGCTAGAGGATCAGTTTGGAGCGGCGAAAGAGGGAGCCATCTAGTAGGACCGGGATCGCAGGTGGCGGGACCCGCTATGCTGGAGTCGCCCGGTGCATGAGTTCTGTTTTTGGGATCAAAAATGACACCCCCAGCTTCGCTGCCTTTACCTAGAGAGTGTTGATGATGCCTTGTAGCAACTGGACATTCCTCCAGTATGAACCGGAGGTGACTGTGATCGCAAAGTTGTACATATTAGAAAGGGTAAGGCCCGGAGAGACTGGAAAATGAAGGGAGGGGACGTATATGATGAATTGGTGAGGCAAAATTCTGGAACACTGTGGGGTGCCGACCCAAACCGGCGAGAATACCTGGGGGGCCCCGCGGAAGACCAGGTAGCAAGGGCATCCGCTGAAGAAGGACCTTATCCACAAGACCATGGAAGGGTTGACCACCTTGGTAGCAAGCCTGTTGCAAAGTGCGGGAATGGAGACATTATCGAAACCCCCCTGGATGTCGAGGCGCAGGGTTGTAACCAGGAGCTTGAAGCGCATACAAAGTTGAACCTCACGGGAGAGGGTCGCTACTGCATCATAGGTACTAAGACCTGGGAGGAATCCAGTCCGGTGGGTGGACAAAAGGTGCAGGAAATGGGCAAGTGGGGAGAGGCATGTCACCATAATCCTGTCAAGAATCTTAGAGACAGTTTCCAGGCGGACTAGGATCCAGAACGAGGCTCGTGTGTCATAGGAGAGTTTCCCTAGCTTGTCCAGCACAATGCTATTGGCTTTCTTCAGGGAAGAAGAATGGTGTACATAGCGGACAAGTGATCTGAGGAGAGATATGAGGATATTGGGGTTCACAGCATATACCTTTTTCTAAATTAAGTAAGGTATCTGGTCTGGGCCAGGGGCAGATGATAAGGAGGAGTTCCAGAAGATAACAGCTATTTCATCAGCCAAAGGCGGGAGGACCTCCCTGAACTCACGCAAGATGGCGGGCAGACTCAAGGACTGTTTTACAGGAAGGAAATGCGAAAGGAGACCCTGGTTGATTGCTGTGGGGTTGTCAGCGTCGGGTATCTGGGGGAACCTGTCTGGAGGTATACCGCAGGTGTAGCGCTTCGCAGTCCAGAGTGTCTGGGGGGTGGCCGTTTAGACGAAATTGTTCCAATATTCGGTTTTGGCCTTCGGTATGGCCTTGAAGTATGGAGGCCGCGCTTGCTGGCACTCTTGCTTTGATGAAAGGAGAGGGTCTGGTCATGCCGCTCGGACCATAGGGTGGAAAGCAGATCTTTGCACCGTAAGGTTGTGGGTCCGCCAAGGCTGGGACCTGTTCGAGGGCCTCTTATCCGGGTTCTGGAGTTTGAGGACCGCTCTCAGACTGCCAAGGGCCATCTCAAACCAGGTGGAGAATGTGTGGGGTGTCAGGCAAGTGGGAGTGGGGTCTAACCTCATAACTTTAAGTGGTTCCGCAAAAGAAAGCCAGTCAGTCTTCATCCAAGCGGGGGCAGGACGGGGCGGGCAATCTCCGTGGTGTGAAAGCGGTGTAAGGATTGGGACGTCATCCAATCCCCTCGGGGAGAGGGGCATGTCCTATCATCAGAAGCTGAAGGACAATGTGGCATTGGCAAAAGCTAAGTCTATTGCAAAGGGACGCAAATCTGGATTAAAGGAGAAGTAGGTAAGGCTGCCTATAGTGTTCAAGAGACAGAAGCCTTCCTGTGTGGCCTTCACAAAGAAAGAGGTGCAGGCTCCAAGGTCTATGATCGAGAAAAGGCAATCTGGGTCTGCTGAGGGATGGTGTATATTAAAATCCCCAACGACCAGTGTGGGAGTAGCGGTGTGAGGAAAGGCAATCTCTGGATGGGATGGTTTGATGGAAGGCTGAGTTGTCCCATGTGCTATAGAGGTTTACAACTTGTAATTTGGTGACAAAGGAAGTAAAAAAACCCACATACAAGTAAAAATCAAGCACCATCCAGTATCTTGCCTCAGAAAAGACCGGAAGGACTGAAAACTGCTGAGTAAAGGAAATGTGTAGGTACCAGCCAACTCTTGGCTTGCCACCATTGGAGCAGGGGGGCAAAAAGGCTTTGAAGGTGGCAAATAATGGATGTCTGTTTCTGTGCAGGGGGGGGGTCTTAATGAGCAAGGAGGGTAGGGGTGAAATCTAACAGAGAAAAGGAATTAAAAAGGGAAAGAAACATATCCCAGCTTCGCAAGCAGCTGTGTACGTATCTACAGGATCTGCTTTTTTTCTTTTTTTTTAGAATCAATTTTATTCTGTGTTTAAGTTACACCGTAGGCATGTAGTGCAAGCGATAGCAGACACAAAAACCTCCCCTCCTACGCCAGCCCAAAACAGCGAAAAGGAAAACTGTCAAAGAACTTGGGGAGGAAAGCGCACTAGTAGACGGGTCCGAAACCCCCAGAACATGACAGCCCCAACCGAACCCCACACGGTTGAAAAAACTCCCCCGCCCCACAACTTATAGTATACACAGATGGCAAAGACTGTAAAGGAAACCCACCCAAGGCCATCAGAACAAAAGAAGTCCCACTTGCCGATAGTGGTCTAACCCGATAGCAAGAACCACCCTAAGCGGTCTTAACCCGGAAAGTCAGTGCTACCTGTGACATAAAACATTTACCGCGAAGGGATATACCCGACAAAGTGGGAGAGGAACCGAAGAGAGAAAAGCCCAGGCCAAGGAGAACAGAACCCATGGCAGGGCACAAGGAATAGTGCCATCAAGACTGGGAAATCCAGTGGAGATGCCGGAAGGGCAACAAGGTAAGGCAGTGTGGCAGAAGGGTGCATGTCGACTAAGGGTGTAGCTGTTAGGCGGACACCAAACTCAAGTATATAACTGAGGGATGCAGGCTCGAAATCATGGATTAGAGAATCTGTCGAGGAAGGCTCGTTTCAATAAAGTAAGCTAAGGTAAAGATTTAAAGTGTGAAACAATATTATATTGATAAGATCTCTTCTCGGTTGCTTGATGATGTCTGTAAAGCACAGGGGGTACTTTGATATTTATATCCCGCGTCTGAGTGTTCGCAGACTACTTCTAACTACTATGCTTCCCTAGTACCACTCTGGCTTTAATATGTAAATGTGCAGAATCTTATATGTGCGAACACCATTCGACGGGAAACCTATCACACGATTTCGCAGAAACGGAATAGTATTCCTCCGTTGCGATGACTCCGCTATTTGTAATTCTAAACAGCGGTCTCTAACTTAGATGGCCACATGGACTATTATATTACTTTACTCATGTTGACTATCATTCTAGTAGTCTCTGCAGTCATGAAGTGACCAAGTTCATGCTGGTTCACCTAGTGCCTATCGCAAGTCTGAGCCCAACGTGTCAATGTCTTAAGGGTCTTTGACTTATCTAGGTATTCCTTTCTGAGCTTGCTTCCCCTTGGTCCGCCGGCATCGGTAGAGGGGTCCTATCACTAGGACCAACCAACCTACAGCTGATCTCAGAAGGGTATGGGTAGATTCGGTATACCTTTAGTAGCTTCTACTACTATGATATCCTCTTATAGTATTTCGCCGAAAACGTCCCGTCACCTACAGCCCATAGTTTGGAAGCCTAGCTTTGAAGCCTACTATCTCAATGCGCCAGCGACGAGCTTCCTCCGTTCCACTTCCCGGACGTCGCCAAAGGTCCCCTCCCATATATCCTGTGAACAGCATGTGGTCAGGTGGCCAGCGGCAACGTATATGCTGTTATGAACTGGGCTTCATTGATGTGACATTTTAGTTACGGGACGCAACTCGCGAAATCTCGCTAATGACATGCGGGCCCGATAAAGGGGCCCTAGGTGGGTGTTGGCTGCGGTAAATTGAGGGTCTGTGCACAGTTACCCTACTGTGGGTCTGTGCACATGTCTCGGATTTCCATATACCTAACATGAGCTCGCTCTTACCAGGCTTCGCCTCGAATGCCTTTATAACGTTTTATAATTTTCTTCTAAATACATTTTAAGACTCACTGTGGTCAGGGTGAAAAGCCTCCCGCGTTTACTTGGCCACGGTAAGAAAACCTTTTCCTCACTATCTTACTTCTGCCCTTCCTAGCATGTCCGGATTTTCATCATGAAAATTCTCCACAACTTCCTCCGCATTTTCCATACCGGTAGCAGGCTCCCATGTGTTCTCATCTTCTGAACACCCTTGTCACGTAACAAAGTACCACAGTTCCTGCTTCTCCTGATAGTGGCCGCACATTCGTTTCCTGTAAGAACAAATCTCGCTTCTCACTATTTTCTGTACCTCCCATTGCAGATCACCGTCAATGTCCCCTGGCTCTCTAGTGGGTTGCTGACGATTGGCATGAACGGATTCGCGATAGGGTTCCAATAGTGCGTCATGGAATACGTGGTGAATGTTCCATTGATCGAATATGTTTAGCTTGAAGGCCTGTGATCCATGTCTTTGCCTGATTTGAAATGGACCGTATAGCTTTGGACTTAGTTTCTTTGATTTCCGTCGGGTACAAGTGTTGTTTGCGTTTAAGCTTACTTTGTCGGCGATCTTGAAGTCTGGCTATTGTCGACCTTTCCAGTCAGAATATTTTGACATTCCTGCCCATGGCCTTTCTAGCGACCCTCTTGCTTGTTGATGTATTGTCTTAATCCGGTTTGCATAAAGTGTTGCTCCTGGATTCTGAGCTTCGCCCTCCTTCATTCACTCTGTCTGTGTATGGAAACCATAGTTTGCATAGAATGGTGACATCCCATGAGCGTTGGTTGTGGAGTTGTTATAGGCATGTTCAGCTAGCGGTAATAGCTGATACCAGTCGTCCTGATCATAGTTGACAAAACATCGCAGGTATCCTTCCAGCACTTGGTTGGTACGTTCAGTTTGTCCATCAGCCTGAGCGTGATATGCCATTGACATTCTTCGCTTAATTTCCAGGGCTTTACAGAGGGATTCCCAAAATTCTCCAAGAAACTTTGCACCCATGTCAGAGACGATTTCAGTTGGTAGGCCGTGCAGCCTCCACACTTCTTTCAGCAATGCGCTTGCGACATCCTTGGCTGTAGCCGACATTTGTAGTCCGCGAAAAGGTGCCATCTTTGTGAACCGATCGACTACTACCATTATCAGAGTACATCTTTGTGACTCCCCTCTAGCTGTATGATGAAGTCCACAGAGATGGACGCCCATGCTACGTAGGACATTTGCAGTGGCTGCAATAGTCCTTACTTCGCTTGTCTAGGCGCTTTGTTATGTTGGCATTCATCTCAGGATCGTACGTAATGGTTGTCCAATGCCCCATGTGCTTTCCAGGACAAGTCTCTCATGATTATTTCCAAAGTCTTTTCTTCGCCGAAATGTCTTGCAACCTTTGCATCGTGACATCCTTCTGCAATCTTAGTATATAGCGCCCGACTATCTGGTACAAGTAGTCTTTGCTAATAATATAGCAGATGGTTTGTTAAGGTCCAGTCTTTCGCAAAATCCTTGCCTACGTCTCATAACCTAATGAGTTCTTCCCTTCGTTGCCTCCACGCTGCATCTGTTTCGAACGCCGACTTTATCGCGTTTAAGAATTTATGGTTAATCTGCTTCATACCTTTCTGCAGGACAATAGCATTTGACATTAGAACATTTTCCGGTATTTCTAAAATATCGTACCAATGTTCGTTGTTCTTAGCCGATGCCTGTAGGTAGCTGATGCTAGGTTCCGGTTCCTCGACGATCAAGGATCTTGTCGCTATATCGGTGCTTCCGAATCATGCGGTTCCTCTCCCCGTTTCTTCCAAGTGGTCTACTTCTATCGTGTTCGCGGTGTTGACCTTTTCTACCACTAGTTAAGCTATGCGATCACCCATTCTTATTTGGCAGTCCACATCTTTATAGTTGAAAAGTACGACTTTGAATTTGGCGGTGTAATCAGCATCGATTACTCCTGCGCCGGTAGAGATTCCACTTCGGACTGCTAATCCACTTCTTAGGGCAACTCTTCCGCAAGTTCCTTCCTGTAGCGACACAGCTATACCCGTCCTTATTAATACTGGTCCATATTTTGGGACAATTTCATCCTCTCTGGAGTACAAGTCCTGTCCTGCCACCATTCTTGAGCCCTTTGTTGGCAAGTGTGCCTTTTTGCTCAATCTCTTGATCCTAATTACGGGTTCTTTTCCAGCTCTTCGAGGTTCCAAATCCAAATCTTTATCTCCATCGCTGTCTTCTCCTTCATCGCCTACCCTCGCTACTAGCGACCCTAAGAAAACTTGTTCTTTCCAAGTTTTCTGTTCGCGATGCATAGCTCACTCCTCTGGATGGTACTCCGGCCATCTGCTTAATACGTCAGGCTTTCCGCCCTTCGTGCCTGGTCGGTGTACGATCTGGAAATCGTATTCCACTAGCTTTTGAGCCCACTGAATTTGACAGCCACTCCAGACATTTGAGGTGAGGAGGTATTGTAGGTTCTGATGGTCGCAAAGATTGTAATTGGTTTTTCCGTTCCAATCACGTAGTGTCTCCATTCCTTGAAAGCTACAAGGATTGGGAGAAGAGCTTTATCATGAATCTCATAATTGCGCTCCGCCAAATTTAATTTTCTGGAATGGAAAGCCCCTGGATGGAGCCTTTTTTCAAAGTATTGAGAAAGAACGCAACCGAGTGCAATGTTGCTAGCATCGGTTTCTACCACTGTTTCTCTTTCTGGGAAAAAGTGGTGGAGTATGGGAGCTGTTGTGAACCGGTGTTTTAGCTCTTCAAAAGCCATATCGAGCTCAACCCCGCATTTAAAATTCCTAGGATTTCCTTCTAATGTCAGGATTATGGGTTTGCAAATAGCGGGGAAGTTTTTTATAAACCGTCAGTAGAAGTTAGCAAATCCCTTGAATACTTGTACTTCTTTAACCGACTTAGGTGCTTTCCAGACCATTATGGACTCCACCTTTCCTGTGCTCATAGACACCCCATCGACCGCCAGCATATAGCCGAGAAATTCTACTTCTGTGGCATGGAAAGTCATTTTTTTGGCGATACCGCTAATGGCAAGTCCGATAGACTTTGTAAAACTGTTTTAACAGCTTCAATATGTTTCTTCTCATTTTTTGAATAAATGAGAATATCATCAAGGTAACATACAACCCCAACGTCCAGGTATTCCTGAAGAACTTGGTTCATCATATCTTGGAAGGTTGCCAGAGTGTTGACCAACCCAAAAGGCATAACCTTATATGGGTAATGTCCATATCTTGTATGGAATGCGGTTTTCCATTCATCTCCTTCTTTTAACCTAATCAAGTGGTAGCTGTTCTTAAGGTCTAACTTGGTAAAGATCTTTGCGTTGGCTAGTCTATCTCTGAGTTCGGACATTAATGGAAGGGGATGTTTGTTGAGGATAGTAATCTTATTTAGATTTCGATAATGCACAACCAGACGTAGTCTGCCATCTGGCTTAGGTACAAATAATATTGCGGCTCCTGCTATTGATTGACTGCTTGTGATTTTTCCTTGTTTGATCATCGTTTCCAGGTATTCCTGTAACGCGTTTAGGTGTTTTTCGGATAGTGGATATATTGGCCCCCAGGCAGCAGTTGATCCTGGAATCAACTTAATTGCCGGATCGAATGTTCGTCTAGGGGCTAATTTTTCTGCCATCTGTGCTTCAAACAAATGTTTGTAATTCCAGTATTGTTGCGGTAATGATTCAAGTTCCACCGTATTTTCGATGGCTCTGATTCTTCCGATGCGACAGGCGTTGGGATCCCCAGCGACGGATTCGTCATACTCGAACATATCCGCTATTCCTTCATCTTCCTCCGCACAGTTTTCGCAACATTTTGCGGAGAAAGTCCAATTTTCTGCATCCTCTATGTGAGACACTGGGTGTTTACGATGCCACCCACCAAACAGAATTATCATTTCACAGTGACCTGCCTTAGCCACTTCACAAGACACTTCAGAGATGTGTCAGTTTTTTCCTATTCCCAATTTAATAGGGACAGTGTAACGCTTCCCTCCTGAGGCTGCTGACGATCCGTCAAAGCGTAAGATATCAACTGCATTACTGCGTTCTACTGTAGGAATGCGAAGGTCGTCAACTAGGTCCTTGTTGATAAGGAACACGTTGGATCCCAAGTCTAACAAGACTTCAACTTTGTATTGCTCATGGTGTATATGGAGGTAAGTGATCCCCTGCATACAGTTGTATTATTTTGGTTTTGGAGCTTCTAACTCTATGCGGTTAGCGCAGATAAGATTTTCTTAGTTCTTTCGTTTAGGCATCGTTGGTATTGGGTGTAGGTAATAAGATATTTGTTGCTACACCCGCGTAGTTTGGACCATTGAGGTCTCCTTAGACAAACTAGTAACTCCTGGCTCTAACAATCTGGGTCTACATACTAAGCGGCGTTTCACCAATACGCAATTCCGCACGACCAGATTTCAGGCTGCATGCCTTCTACCAACATACCAGACCTAGGCTCATAGCAGATTTTTAGGAAGTTGTTACCTATTTTACTCCCCTGCTGTGTGGTTCCTGTATTCGCCGAATCCTTTCCCTTAGGATATCGACTATCCTTTGAGCTCCTTCAGAGGGGCCTTCCGCACCAAAGCGGTACATCCCCATCTCACACGCTGGCCAAAAGGCAAGGTAGTACATAGGTATATTACAACTCAGACTCGTGTGGTAGGTGGAACGGCCCGCGTCGGTTGTCCTCCTGTCGTGTATTGTCATTAGGTAGATCTTGCATTGCTATGTCCCAACTTCTTCGCTATAGTGACTTGCTTGCACACGGGTAGCAGGCAACCACCAGGTGACTCTAGGAACTTCGCACGGTTGGCTCCCGGGTTATGTGGGCATGTCAACTATCCTCTCTTGCGATCAAACTCTTCATATATTGATTCTTGTTTTCGCGCTCGCAAGGCCCTCGTGGGGTCCCTTCACTTAGAGCCCACTTGCCTTGATCCAGAATGGAGTGACTGGCTCGGCGCTACTTTGATCATTTTGAGTTTCGACTCCCATAGTTGGGCACGGAATACCTGATCCCTGTTGTGGTCGGTACCCAATACACCCCATCCAAAGTGGGTTCCCATTTCGATTCCAGCTCCATTCTGGACACTGAATACCCAAATGCCATTGCCGCTGGTGCCAATGAACTGACCTTGGTCAGTTCTTCGTCATCTGCCAGTTCCCAGATTTTACTCACACGGGCTAGGTGCTGAACAGTAGTGACTTTGGGTGCTAATTTAGGCTTTACGATAGCTGATCTTGCTCCTCGAATTCCCATTTGTATCGGTCTTGAGCTGACCATTGCTGCTGATATATGGGCATCTCCCCAACACATTTGGTAGGTGTGACTTTTCTTTCCACAATGCGTACAATCTCCCTCTTGCCTCCTAGTGTCTATCACACTCTGTGGGATACCGGTATGGGCCCGGTCAAAGTTTGGGTGGGTGGTCTTTGGTTCACCTCCCAACCTTTTCCTAGGCTTTTCTGATTCGCCATCTCTTTTCCGTTTTCGTGGTGGGGCTCCACCTCCCTTGACATAAGGTTTAGTTTCCCTTTGGCACTTCGGTTTAGAGTCCCATCGGTCTTCTCTTTTGACCTCTTGGACTACCTTTGGCTTTAACGTTTTGTCTTGCCCAATTTTCTCTCGGGCCAGAAGTCCTTCTTCCGACTGACCTCACAGCCGTAGCACCTCCTTCCATTCTTGATCTGTTGTACATTGCAGAGCTGATAATCTGCGGACAATTTGTTTTGTGGGTTTATCCACGACCTCCTGCCTCCAGGATTCTCCAGTTATGTGTGCACGAATGTTATGGTTATGCATAATCGTTAGGTAACGTTCAATGCTACCATCGTACTCGACTAGTCCTATTGCACGAAGTGCTAGTCGTTCGGCTTCCACGGGAGCGCATCGTTTGATCATATCGTGTTCAAAATGAGTCCATGTTACTAGTTGCAATTGCAGGGTTTCCCCTTGAAGTCCCTCCATAGCCTTCCTGTACCAGAGAGTGTAAGGAAGCACTATTGCTCCTCTCGTACGACTGGTTGCATATATGACCCGTTCCTGCAGATCATCCCAGATTCGAGGATTCCGCTCGTATTCGTCCATGCATTGAAGGATCTAGACATATATGTCTTGTGCACACCTATCTTCAAAGAATTGGGGTGGCACTGATTGTCGCTTAATGTTTAGCGCCATCCCATTGTCAACCGTCTCTGCTATACCAGACTGTTCTGGTGTCTGTCCTCCCCTGTTGCGGCTAGGACCTCCTCCTCTCCTTTCTCTATCATCATCGCCTTCATCATCGTCACTAGGATCTCCGTTGTCACCTCCCCGAGCACCTGAGGGGAATGCAACAGTGACTTCCTTGCCTTTTCCCTTGCCTCGTCGCGTAGGCAGAGCGTAATATTCCTCGTCATCCATTTCCTAGACAGCGGGTAAGGGTGCGAGTCCTGCAGCTGCGGGACTGGATGTGGCGGCTAGTATTTTATTTCTGGCCGCTGTTAACCCTTTTAGGGTTTGTTTGGTCGCGATGTTTTGCAGTTGTTGCTGCACTCGGGACCTGCGAATCTCTGCTTGGCAGGTTGTCTGATCCGTACGTATTTGCCCTTGGGTGTGGTTGACTTCTCTTTCGCGGGTGACGCGCGGGGCATGAGATTCAATGAATTTCGCTCTTCCCCTAAGTACCCTCTGTTCCAGAGTGTGATCCCGGGCTAATGCCCCTTGGCTTTCTTCGCCGCGGGCTTCATGTAACCACGTGATTACCTCTTCATGTTCCTGTTGACGCCTCTCTTGGGCATCTATCTTCTTTGCTACTTCTCGCAGCATTTCCTCTTGTATCCCCTTGACCTCTGATTCCACTCCTGCCAGCTGCATCAGTAAGATTGCAATATCGTTACTGTGGACAACTTGTCCCTCCGCGATTTGCTGTTGAACCTTAATCAATTTTAATGTATTATCTTGGGTGGCTCCCTTCAGATGTTGGAAGACGATATTGGCTTGGTCTAGCAAGGTATCTATATCCTGCCTTATCTGACCCAAGGTTATCCCAAGCCGGGCGGCCAACCTTGCAAAGTTTGCAGCGTGGTCTCCTCCTAGTTTAGGCATGGGGGCCCTTGATATCCGATCAGTGCTTGTAACACTTGAGGATCAATGAGAGGGTATAATTCCCCTCCCAAATGTGGGTTCATGAGGTATTGACGGGGAGGGACTCCATATTGCTGAATCATCGGTTTTATCCATCGTATCAGGGTGGGTGTCCATGGGTTCTACTGCTGTTATCCTTTTTCTCGGATCTTGAGGCATCTCAGCCACTGTGATGCTTTTCAGGTATGCTAATTGCTCTAATAGCCCTGGATGAGTGATTACTGGTACTTCATACCAGAGTTCTTGATATCCTTTAAAAGGTTTAAGGAATCGTATGTAAGGTATCCAACGCTTGAGATACTCTAGAGGAGTAGGTATGAAAGGGTTCCGTTGATTTGATTCTGGACTCAGAATCTGGGTTTCCTTTTCCTAGAGATTTAGGATGTACTTATAGTACATATAAGGATTTCTTATGCGCAGGCCGAGAGGATGTCTGGCCCTCTAGGAACTGTGCCTGTGTTCTTGTTATCGGAGTACTAGGTACTGCACTCAACAAGGTTTTCTGATTTTGAGGAACTCCTCGCGAAGTCCGGTCTGTACCAGGTACGATATAAGCAATTAAATTGGTCTCTCGTTGAAATCCCGAAAGGTATTGTCAACCACAAGGGTTCTGTGATAAACTCTTCTTCACTTTAGAATATAGATGGGATAGTGAAGTGCTTCAAAAATGTAATCAAAGTCTGAGGTGAGGGTGCAGTTTGCAGTGAACTCATAGTTCATATAGTGAGCCTCGGTAACAGGAGAACTATCAATATACAGTTAGGCGGACGCGAAACTGAAGTATATAACTGCAGGACGTAGGCCCGAAATCTTTTATTCAAGAATCTGTCGAGGAAGGCTCGTCAGGATAAAGTAAGGTAAGGTAAAGATTTAAAGAGTGAAATAATATTATATCGATATGATCTCTTCTCCATTGCTTGATGATGTCTGTAAAGCTCAGGAGGCATATCGATATTTACATCCTGCATCTGAGTGTTCGCGGACTACTTCTAACTACTATGCTTCCAAAGTCCCACTGTGACTTTAATACGGAAACATCTAGAATCTTATATGTGCGAACCCCGTTTAACCCTGAAACTTATGACACCCTTTCGCAGACACGGAATAGTATTCCTCTGTTGAGATGACTGCGCTATTTGGAATTCCAAACAGCGGTCTCTAACTTAGATGTCCGCATCGAAGATTATATTACGTTAGTCATGTTGACTATTGTTCCAGTAGTCTCTTGGGACATGAAGTGATCAAGGTCATGCCAGTTCACCTAGTGCCAATCGCAAGTCCGAGCCTAACGTGTTACCGTAATAAGGGTCTCCGACTGATCTAGGTCTTCCTTTCTGAGCCTGCTTCCCCTTGGTCCGCTGGCCTCCGTAGAGGGGTCCTATCACTAGGACTAACCAACCTACAGCTGATCTCAGAACGGTATGGGTGGATTCGGTATACCTTTAGTAGCTCCCACTACTAGGATATCCTCTACGTGTATTTCGCCGAAAACTTCCCGTCACTTTCTGCACATAGTTAGGAAGCCTAACTTTGAAGCCTACTATCTCAATGCGCCTCCCACAGATTTCCTCCGTTCCACTTCCCCGACGTCGCCAAAGGTCCCCTTCCCTATATCCTGTGAACACCATGTGGTCGGACGGATGGCGGAGACGCATATTGTGTTATGAAGTGGCCTTCATTGATGTGACATTTTAGTTACAGGACGCAACTCTCGAAATCTCGCTAATGACGTGCGGGCCGCATAAGGGGGCCGGAGGGAGGTGGTGGCTCCGGTAAATTGAGGGTCTGTGCGCAGTTACCCTACTGTTGGTCTGTGCACATGTCTCTAATTTCCATATGCCTAACAGTCGCAGTATGATGGGAGGCGAACCAATGGTCAAGTCACGAAGGTAACCAAACACGACCATGTCAACTAGCGGTAATTATCTTCCTGTCTTTCTAGGCGGTTCCCAGAGGCGGAAGGCATGCGATCTTACCGTGTCTCTCATGTAGTCCCTTATTCTACGAGAAATAGCGTTACTTATTGGATGGGATACCACCGCCTAAGCCAACGGCCGAGAGGAGCAGGATCCTCACGGGGGCGTGTTGAAGAGTTCTTGCGTACTGCAAAATGTGTTCCAAGCTGTCTAAAGCATGGGAAGCGTGCGGTCGCCAACTGTGGGGAGGGGCCTCTCTAAGCGAGAAGAGGTGCATGGACGGGCACCACGAAAGCCTTACCGGAACCCCCAGGGAGGCAAGCCTCAATGCGTGAAAAAGCGGAAGAGGACAGGGGAAAGAGGTGGGTGGCTTTCAATCCTACGGCGTAGCCATTGAGGGAGGAGTGGGCGAGGATGGATGATTCATTTGATCCCTAGCCTTATAGTTTGATTTCAAGGGTAAGGAAAATAGAAGCGACAGAGGATGCCTGGCAACTTGGTCACTTTTTCCTTTTTTCATTCCTTAATTTCTTTTTTTTATTGTCAATTTTGTTCCGACTTTAAGGTATACCGTCCGCATGCCGTGCAAGCTATGGCAAACCCATAAACATCCTCCCCTACACTAGCCTAAAACCGCTAGAAGAAAATCTGTCAGGGAAACCTGACAGGAATGTGCAGGTGCAGACATGACCAAAACACACGGAACATGACACACCCTGCCCGAACCCCACACAGTTAAAAAACGTCCACCCCCCTGCAACTTGTAGTATACACAAACGGTAAAGACTGTGAAGGAAAGCCACCCAATCCCATCAGAACAAAATAAACCCCACTTCCCGACAGTGGTCTAACCAGATAGCAAGAACTGCCCTAAATGGTCTGAAGATGGCTGATCAGTGTCACCTACGACATAAAACATCTGCCGATAAGGGATATACCCAACAAAGAGCAAGCTGAACTGTGGAGAGAAAAGCCCTTGCCGCGGCAAACATAAACCATGGCACATTACAGGGACTAGTGCTATCCAGACCGGGAAGCCGGGGGGACGCGCCTGAAGGGCATCGAGGTAAGGGGGTGCAGCCGTAGGGTGCAAGCTGAGTGAGGGTACAGCAGTAGGGTGCAAGTCCATCCAACCATCAGGTCGGCAAGGAAATCAAGCGCAACTGTCTCAACTATTGGTAATCATTATCGTGTCTCCCAAGGTGGTCCCAAGAGATGGAAGGCAAGCGATCTTACCACATCTCTCACGTAGTCCCTTGTTCTATGAGAGATAGCGTCACTTAGTAGATAGGATACCACCACTTAAGCCAACCATGGGGAGGGGCGAGATCGACCCCAGGGCCTGTTGGAGAGTTCTCGCGTACCACAAACCATGGTCACAGCGATCTGAAGCATGGGAGGTGACCAGTCGCCGAGAAAGAGGAGGGGCCTCACTGAGTGATGAAAGGAGCGGGGACGGGCAGTGCGAAAGGCATACCAGAACCCAGGGAAAGGAAAGCCTCATCACGTCAAAGAAGAAAAGAAGGCAGCGGGAGGAGGTCAGTGGCCATCACTCCTAGACCGAAGCGATCGTGGGAGGAGAGGGGGTGGGTGGATGGCTCGTGAAATCCCAAGCATTGAGGGTTTATTTCAAGCGCGAGGAACATGGACGAGACAGGCTTATCTATTTGGTCATTTTTCTTTCTTTTTTTCTTTTCTCCCTTTTTTTTTTCATCATCAATTTTGTTCTATGTTTAAGGTACACCGCCTGCATGCAGCGCAAGTGATGGCAGAAAGATAACCTGCCCCCTCTACGGCAGCCCAATAAAGCCAGAAGAAAAAGCGTCACGAACGCAATCAGGAAAGTGCACTGGCAGACAGGACTGAAATCCTGGGAACATAACACCCCCTACCCGAAACCCTTGCTGTCGAAAAAGCTCCCGTGCCCCGCAACTTGTAGTATACAAAAATGGTAATGACTGTAAAAGAAACCACCCATGCCTAACAGAACAAAAGAAACTCCACTTCGAGACCGTGGTCTAACCCCATGGCAAGAGCCACCCTAAGCAGTGTTAGCACGGCTGAACAGTGGCACCTATGACATAAAACGTCTATGGCTAATGGCTATACCCGACAAAGTAGAAGAGGAACCGATGAGAGAAAAGCTCTGGCTGCGGAGCACAGAACCTGTGGCAGGGCACAAGGACTAGTGCAAACCAGACCAGCAAGCCCGGTGGAGATGACCGCAGGGCGTCCAGTTAAGGCAGTGTAGCAGTAGGGTGCAAGCAGAGCGAGATTGTAGCGGTAGGGTGCAAGCCAATCCAGCCATCAAGTCAGAAAGGCAACAGAACTCGACTGTGTCAAATATCAGTAATCATGTTCGTGTCTTTCTAGGCAGTCCCCAGAGACGGAAGGAAAGTGTTAGGCGGATGCCAATCTCTAGTATAACTGAGGGACATGGGCCAAAAAATCTTTATTGGGAGAATCTGTCCAGGAAGGCTCGTCTCGATAAGGTAAAGGTAATGTAAAGATTTATGATGTAAACATTTTAATATTGATAAGATCTCTTCTCCGTTGCTTGATGATGTCTGTAAAGCACGGGAGGCACTGCGATATTTATATCCCGGGTCTGAGTGTTCGCGGACTACTTCTAACTACTATGCCCCCGAAGTACCAGTCTGGTCTTAATATGCAAACATCCAGAATCTGATAAGTGTGAATACCATTTGACCCTGAAACTTATCACACCCTTTCGCGGACCCAGAATAGTATTCCTCCATTAAGATTACTGGACTACTTGTTATGCCAAACAGCGGCCTCAAACTTAGATATCAAGATAAACTATTATCTCACTCTAGTCTGGTTGACTATCGTTCCAGTAGTCTGTTCAGTCAGGAAGTGATCAAGTTCATGCCGGTCCATCTTGTGCCAAGCGCAAGTCCGTGCCTAACGTGTCAACCTAGCAAGGGGTTCCGCCTTATCTAGGTCTTCCGTTCTGACCATGCTTCCCCTTGGTCCGCCGGCCTCCATAGTGGCGTCCTATTACTAGGCCCCACCAACCTACAGCTGGTCTCAGAAGTGTATGAGTGGATTCGGTATACCCCTAATAGCCTCTGCCACTGGGGCATCCTCTTGGAGTATTTCGTCGAAAATGTGGCGTCACCTTTTCGCCCATAGTTTAGGAAGCCTAACATTGAAGCCTACTATCTCAATGCGCCTTTGACGGATCTCTTCCATTATACTTCCCAGATGTCGCCAAGGGTCCCCTCACATATTCCCTGTGAACAACACGCAGTCGGATTGACGGCGGAGACGTTTATGGTATTATGAAGTGGGCTGCATTGATGTGACATTTTAGTTAAGGGACGCAACTCGTGAAATCTCACTAATGATGTGCGGGCTCCATAAGGCGGCCAGAGGGGGGTGTTGGTACTCCGTTCAAGTTAGGGTCTGTGCGCAGTTACCCTACCGTTGGTCCGTCCACTTGTCTCAGATTTCCATATACCTAACATGAGCTCCCTCCTACCAGACTTCGCCTCGAATGCCTTTAATAACTTTTTTATAGTTTTCTTTTAAATACATTTTAAGACTCAGTGTGGTCCGGGTAAAAAACCTCGCATGTTTACTTGGCCACGNATGCCTTTAATAACTTTTTTATAGTTTTCTTTTAAATACATTTTAAGACTCAGTGTGGTCCGGGTAAAAAACCTCGCATGTTTACTTGGCCACGGGAGGAAATCCTTTTCCGAACTATCTTACTTCTACCCTTTCTGGCATGTCCGGATTTTCACTATGAAAATTCTACACAACTTCATCCGTGTTTTCCATACCGGTAGCCAGCTCCTATGTGTTCTCATCTTCTGAACACCCTTGCCATTTGACGAAGTACCACAATTCCTGCTTCTCTTGGTAGCGGCTGCGTACTTGTTTCCAATAAGAACGAATCGCGCTTCTTACTATTTATTCAACATCCCATTGTAGATCAGCGTCGATGTCCTCCAGCTCTCTAGGAGGTTGTTGGCGATTGTCATGAACTTACTCGGAGAAGGGTTCCAATAGGGCAACAAGGAATACGGGATTAATGTTCCATGGCTCTGATACGTTAAGCTTGAAGTCTCATGATCAGCGTTTTACCATGATTTGAAAAGGACCGTATAGCTTTGCACTTAGCATCTTTGATTTCCATCGCGTGGGAATGTTTTTTGCCTTTGACATTACTTGGTTCCCGATTTTGAAGTCCGGCGGTGGTCGAGCTTCGCAGTCGTAATATTTTGACATTCCTTCCCATGTCTTTTCTAGTGACCACCTCGCTTGTTCAGGTATCATCTTAATCCAGTGCGCATAGCATGTTGCTGCTGGATTTTGAGTATCACGCTCCTTCATCCACTCTGTCTGTAGATGGAAACCGTTGTTCGTATAGAATGGTGACATCCCGTGAGAGTTAGTTGCGGAGTTGTTAAAGGCATGTTCAGCTAGCGGTAATAGGTGATACCAGTCATCCTGATCGTAGTTCACAAAACCTGAAAGGTATCCTTCCAGCCCTTGGTTGGTACGTTCGGTTTCTCCATCAGTCTGAGGGTGATATGCAGTCGACATTCTTCACTTAATTTCCAGCGCTTTGCAATGGGATTCCCAAAGTTCTCCTGCAAACATTGACTTCATATCCAAGACTATTTCAGTTGGTAGACCGGGTAGGCTCCATACCTCTTTTAGGAATGTGTTTGCGACATCCTTGGCCATACCCGCCCTCTGAAGTCCGTTGAAATGTGCCATCTTCATGCATCGATCGACTACTACCATTATCTGAGTGCATCCTTGCGACACTAGTACTCGGGTGATCAAGTCCACTGTGATGGACACCCATGCTGCGTAGGATATTTGCAGTGGTTCTAACAATTCGCACTTAGCATGTCTAGGCAAACTTTACAATAACTCTATTGCCATTACAACCACAGCAAAAGGAAAAACCACACCAAAACCTTCGCCGAGCTTCCACCTCATTGGTTGACAACCAATTCTCACCGCTTCCCTTAACACTGTTAAAGACTTTTCATCCACAAATCATCCTCTATTATTTCCTTTTATCTACATTTGTCAACAGAGTCCTTCTACCGTCCCCTCTGATGGCCCCCAGAGGCACAGGAAGAGGCAGGGGTGCCACAAACGCCCTTGCCACCCCTGTCAACCCATAATTGCGCTCCCAACAACACTCCTCTCTAGCAGACACAGACATGGGTGAAGGCTCTGCCTCTCGTGTCCACACTGTTGGCAGCACCACCAATCCTCCTGCTTACGATTCTGACTTGGAGGAGCTCACCCAGGAATTCCTTGATTCAGTCATACTTGATGTCATTGACAAACACAACCAAGGGGCAATACGACTTCGTGCCCTTGAAGAGCACTTGTTGGTAGTTCTGGAGCGGCACATCAAAAACACTCAGGAACTCAAAGATCAAATCCCTGCCCTCACCACCCCTGTTACCACCCTACAAACCTAATAACAACAACAGCCATCCACGGCCACCACCACTCTGCCTACCCCCCTACCAGTTCAACCACCAGCACAAATTTGGGCCCAAAAAGGGGCCAAATCGAGCACCATCAAGACTACAACCACCCGACCAAGCAAAGTTTCATCCACTCCAGTTTTGACAAAACGCGACTGTACTATTGTCATAGAGAAAGATGGAACACCGCTTCCTGAAGACACCGGCCACCATGGCATTTGTGATGCTGTCAATACAGCTATCAAAAATCAGCTTGCCTCCATTATTGAGTTTACTCCAAACCACCACGTCCTCCTTATCACTAAGGATAATACACCTGCCTCTACTGTCCTCAAGAACCACCGTTTCGCAATTGTGGAAGCCATAAGATCCACTGTCCCTGCTGCCAATGGCCTTAGGAAGGATAAAATCTGGCATAAGGTCATCATTCACGCCATACCCACTACCTCACCTTTATTCACTGTCCAGGCAGAAATTGAGACCGTCAATCCTGGCATGCACCTTCACCGTCCCCCCAGATGGCTTACAACAGAAGCCCAATGTGTGGACAAAGCAGCTTCTGCTATGGTCCTCACAATTGCCGGCAAAGACCCCACAGAAAAAGCCCTTAGCAGAGGCCTCTCACTCTTTGGCAGGAAGTTCAAAGTCCAACGTTATGTTTCCTTTGGTCCTGACACACAATGCTCCAGGTGCTTGGAGTTCGGCCACCACCCCTCTCAATGCACCAAAGCTCCTCGCTGTGCTATCTGCTCTCGGGAACACCCCGTACACCTCCACACTTGCGGTAGATCAGACTGCCCCACCAGAGGCAAGCCGTGCCTACATAGCACCATCCTTTGCCTCAGCTGTGGCAACAACCCCCTGGCTACCTCCAAGGAGTACGCCACCTACCTTCACGCACACCAGGCAGCAACTGGCAGGAGGAGCAGGGCAGCTTAGGTTTCAATTACTTGTACTTCCTTTATTTGTTACACTTTAGGCGGATAGGAGGATTTCCTTACTTGTTGTTGTTTGCGCTTTGGCCGTGGGTGGCCATTTAAAAGTTGACACTACTATTTAGGAGATAGGATATCTACTTTTTTATTCTTTTTTATTCTTTTTTTTATTTTTTATATCATATATTGCTTGTTAGGTACAAGAACGTGCATGCAGCGTAGGCTATTGCACATGCTCCGTCTCCGTTACAACCACAGTGAAAGAAAAAACCACTCCAAGTTTTCTGCTAAGCCTCGCTCTCATTGGTTGAGAACCTTTTCTCGCCGCCTCAGCCTTACCCCTCTCGGGTAAAAATTCCGCCTCCTTCTCTAATGTCGGTTTCCGGCACCCCTCCCAT
This sequence comes from Tuber brumale, assembly GCA_014065205.1. Lineage (NCBI taxonomy): Eukaryota > Fungi > Ascomycota > Pezizomycetes > Pezizales > Tuberaceae > Tuber > Tuber brumale. The sequence continues at coordinate 247,558 of JACCEG010000219.1, forward strand.
CCCATCAGGCCCTGGCCCCCACCGCACAGCCTCCTCTCGCAATAGCATGAGATCCGACCGTATCACCCGCTCTTCTACACCTGGTTTGCCGCCCTCCCAGGAGGACCGTGCGATTTGCCACTCCTCCTCC